>AYEL01076166.1:0-162702 GCA_000484575.1 Olivierus martensii | reverse complement strand
TATATATATGCATATAATTTATATATTACCCAAATTTGAGTAACACTGCAAATACATTATAAATAGTAGGCTTATATCCCTAAATATATGTAACATGTACTGGAAATTTAAGTCTTCAGATATCAAATTAGTTTTGTTTAATCTGATAAACTAAAATAACCTACCAAGAAGCCATCCAGTTTTTCCATTTTGAAAATCTGATGATAATGTTGCTCTTAGCATACTGGATTTCCATATGAATGCATCATGAGTACTGCCAGGATACTTTGCATTAATATTTAATATTTTTAAACCTGCATCACAAACCTATTGAAATAAAATTGATTAGATATTTTTTCTTATAGTATAGAAAGTTTTTATAAGACTATGGTTTAGTCATGGATAAGTCTATTAAACTTAAAAAAATAAAATAAAACATGGAATTAAAAAATATATACTATGTGAAAATCTTAAACACTTATCTCTACTTAAATATTAAATAATTTGAACTGAATTTCTAAAACTGAAATTTCTTCTTATCAATATTAAAAACTATATTTCATAAACGTACAAGCTGAATATTTAAACAATGAAATCCTTTTCTACCCATAAAGATATGTTCACTGTATGTATTGCTGTTGAATGGTGCAATAATTGCAATTAATGTACTCCAATACAATTAATGTAGCTCCAATGACTCCTGGTATTCCTGCATAATCCATAAACTTTTGCTTCACTGCAGACCTTTCACATAATGATTCTGGAAATTTGATATATTTTTCCATCAGTGTTGATACCATTGCAGAACTGACTGAATTGACAATTCTGCTGACAGTTTTCTGGTCGACAGCAAGTGTTATATCTTGACTGACTGATCGTTGATATGATCCACTTGCATAAAATCGGAGTGCAATTAATACCTTCGAGAATATAAAAGTTAATATTTCTGATTTTATCATAACATATTAAAAAAAATAATTAATTAATTATAAATCTTTTGAATTATTCTGCATATACAATAAATTTACTCTGTATAATTATTTATACAAAGGGTAAATTTTATTATATATACACTGACGGAAAAAAAATCCCAACACCAAGAAAAAATTATTGTAGAGTAATGAAATTTGGACTATATTATTAATCGAAATTAATAAAATTAAAACTGTCACTGATATATGATATGTTTACTTAAAATTTCACATAATACACATTTATACTTAATAGTTAGGATTAAATTTTTATATTTTTGCAATTAAAAAACTTAAAAATATAAATAAAATCTAAAATTATAAGTAATAATTTCAAACTGTATAGTAAATAATATATATTTACAAAAAGTTAAATAAACAAACAAGTAAAAATTGAAGGTAAAACAATTGAATAAATCAATTTTGTAAGCTTGGTTACTGTAGTTGAATAAAGTGTAAGTACTGCTTAAATTAAATGAAAAAGGTTTATAATTTTGCCTTTTATTTACAAATTACAAATAAATCTAAGCATGCTAATTAAATGCTTATAAGTAGGCCTACTTTTCATTTACAGACAACTATATAGATTAAATTTACCTTTATATTTTTATATGTTTAATATAGGCCTTAAATGCTTATAAGTAGGCCTACTTTTCATTTACAGACAACTATATAGATTAAATTTACATTTAGGCCTATATTAAACATTGAAAAATATAATCACAGTCTAGTTATTTTTTAGTCATCATATTTATTAATATAAACGTACTGTACAGTAATTTGAACTTACTTTAACTTCAACACTGATAGCTATTCTTCTATGTATTTTTGGTTCCAGAACATCCTTCAAATCTTCACATAATTGAAAAACTGATTCTTTATTTAATCGAAATAGCCTAATAAAATCAAAATTTGGTAAGTCGAAAGCATTTTGTCGATCTCTAAATACTCGCTGCTTTCGAAGTGAGCGTCTACTCTGCCAAAATAAATAAAAAAAACAGCATATCCATGCATCCACGCTGCTTTCGAAGTGAGCGTCTACTCTGCCAAAATAAATAAAAAAAACAGCATATCCATGTTGAAATCATGTCAGCCATGTTGAAATCATTTAACCATCTCGTCTAAGGATATCGTCTGCCCCAGACCAGTCGATATTTTGCGTTCGAAAGGTATGTCCTTGAAAGGACCTTCGTTACGAGTGAGCGTTCGTTTAAATCGTTCAGCCTCGCGCAAATACAAACTAAGTTCGTTAGGTGACGTCAAGTGTACCACGTGATCAACGATAACGAACATTCTTTCTCTAACGTATGCATTCAGCCTTAGGCCCCAGGTTACATGCAGAAATAGAACAAATTTAAAGTTTAACAGAATGGAATACAAGAAAAACCATTTTCAGTACCAAACTAGTTATTATTAATGTTTTATGTTGTTCAAAATTTTTATTATGTCTTAAGATTTTAAATTTATTCAAATTATTTTGATCTTGAAGATTTTTGAAAGTTTAGCTAAAACATACTTTTACAGTTAAGTACTATAATTGAAAAGCATCCAGGTTCACATTTATAATGAAATGCTTTTTGCATTAAAATGAAGTTTTTTCATTTAAGAATTCACAATAATTCACAAAAACTTTGAATATTTTATTATTATTAATGCACTCTAGTAATCTATATTCCACTGGATTCACACTTAGGAAATTTCAAATGATAATTACATTGTTCAATAGCATACAGTTACCAGTATGTAGGCTGACTGAAGTTTCACAAAATTCTCCATGAAAGTTTAAAGATTTTCAATAGCCTAGTTTAGTGGTGGGCAAACTTATCTGACCACAGGCCACAAAGACTTCTGTAAGGTCTCTAGTGGGCTGCACATAAAAACATGTTTTTACTTTCATACATGAGGTTTTCATAATCGTGGAAAATACTGCAATCGTGCTGAAAACCAACGTTCCATTTTCAATAAATTTTCACGACCGCTCTCTACCACTACCATTGCCTCAAAATCCAATACTCCAATAGGTTATATATTCAAAAATATCAGAAAGTTGAATGGGGAACACTCCAGATTTTTTTAAAGGAGGCGTTTTAACATACAAAATCTAAATTTAATTAAATAATTATGTTGCTTGTTTATGTCATTTAACATTTTTGTGGTAAAATTTAAAAAAAAAAAATTTTACACTTGTACACAAACTGCAGGCTGCATGTGGCCTGCGGGCCTTAGTTTGCCCATCACTAGCCTAATTCAACAAAATTCTATATACAACTTTACTTAAAAACCAGAAATTAGAAACAATAAAAGCATTAATGATTACTTGTAAAAATATATACATAGAATATGCTTTTCATTTAATCATAAAATTATATTTTAGCTAAATTATCAAAAATCTTTAGGATCAAAGTAATTTGCATAAATTTTAAAGTTTTTAAGACATAATATCTAAAAATAAACTAAATAATGGGAATAAACATAATACCTTGGAATAATAGCATTCAGCAGCAGATAATAAATATTAAATTAATTTAATGTAATGTTTTTGGTTGTGTAAACAACCATCTTCAGTATCAAAAAGAATATTAGAGTTTTAGTTCATTTTCAAATGTAACGTGTTCAACAAACAAACAAAAAAGTTATAAAATCTAATTTTTTGTGCCATGAGTATCTGAAAAGATTGGGAATTTAAGATTGATCTCATTTTATTTTATTACTGGAAATTCATGACAGATATTGTTTAAAAAAATTTTTATGATGTTATAAACATAACAATTATTAAATATATATCCCAAAATTTAGTAGAAGCAGTTACTGTGTTGTTAGTGTAAAATGTTTTTCTTTACTATGATATCAAACATTACAGCAAAAAATTATTAACAAAATAAGTTGAAAATAAGCAAAATATTTGATATAAGTTAACATTAACTGTTAATAAAATTATATTTAATAAACATATGAAAATATGTAATAGTGATAAACTGAGAATAATTACTAAATAGAATAAGATTAAAATATAATAATAATATGTATACACACAGTTTAGATATATAAAAATCACTTGTGGTATGACAGTATTTAAACTAGTCATATAAAAGATGGACATATTATTTAATTCTTCCTATTAATTAATTAGCAAAAAGATGATATTTTTCAGATATAATGCTGTAAAAATAAAATTCTGAAAATTTGATAACTTACTTATTTTTCAGAAATTTATTTTTATTTTAATTTTTAATAAACCCATTGTAGCTATGCCAGTAATAAAAGAATATGTTAGTGATTGGTGAATGATTTTAATATAATTTCATGATTTCAAAATTTAACCTTATTATTAAATAAAATTTCTTTATTATTAATGTTTTGTCTTATTAATAAAATACTTCTTTATAAAAATTGTGAAATTTTTGGGATAAATTATCTGAAGAACTTGCTCATGATGTTACAATATAACTAACCATGTGAAAAAATATATTTTTTTTACATAAACTCCAACTGAATCCGAAGATTGGCTTTAATCTTTACTGTATTGTGATTTCAAATGCTGATTTCATATAAAAGATGTCCCATGAAGAACCATCTTTTTTTTTTTTTTTTTTTTTTTTTTTTTTTTTTTTTTTTGTTACTTTTTTTTTTTTTTTTTTTTTTTAGCATTCAAATGGAAAATCATGATTACTTGACTTAAAGTTACTCTGTGAATTAAAGCATATTCACTTGTTGACACACTCATTGGTCTTGTGCCAAACATCTTTTCAATGATTAATTTAGAGCCATTGCATAATCAATTTTCTGATGTCTTATTTCTTAACAATATTATAATCATTCCTCATTTTAAATCCAATTGATGATGAGGAATCTCAGAAATTTCTATTGAATTTAAACATAGTACTTACTCCACTAGAACAAAACTTCTTGTTGCCTATTTGAAAGTTTGTCTGCCTTGAGGCACTGCCAATCCCACTTAGCTTCATTAACTTTCTTTACATCATTAGATGAATTATCCACTGGAATATGATTGAACTATCCAGGTGAGAGAGAGAAATTTCAGGTTTGTTTTTTTTGCATGAAAATATTATGTCACAACATAGTAGATCTAAAGCCATTTAGGTAAGTTAAAATGAAAGGGTTTGTTAGTAAGACTGATCTGTGTTTACAACTCTCACTAATCGAATCTTTTCTCGCACTAATCGAATTCACGCTATTTGAAGTCATGCTAATCGAGGCCTATCTGTAACAAATAATTCCAATAACTAGTAATTCTACCAAGTTCCATGATGCTGTCGTAACTGAATTTTAATGTATTTGATTAAGTTTCTAGATCCATAATGCTTTAAAGACATAAAAAGGGATATAATTTGTTGATTAGAAATGGATTGATAAGTTATTATTACATGATCTCTGTTGGTTTGACAAAATAACTCAGCAGCAGCACTCTGGAATCAATGTGCCAGAAAATCTTTTTCAACCTGTATTAATCTATAAGTGATCATATGTTTCTTTACAAATAAACAATGACCTTAATTCTCCATGACAAATATTATGTATAAAATTTCAGACTATTTGTTAATATAAATCCTCCAAATATAAAATCTTATTTTCCATCCTTCCAGTCTTCTTTATATTAAAAAAATATCATTAATTCACAAAAGATAAATATATAAAAGCATCTTTAAAATCATTAACCTTTTGCACTCCTCGATTAAAAAAACAAATTCCGTTTTACGCTCGAAAGGGTTATGAAATATGATACTTAATATTCGATATTTTGCCGTAACTTTTTTACTTTTTAATTTTTTGGCACGAAAAAATTACATTTTGTTGTCCATATACTCTGTCCTGATATCGTTTTTTAATTTTAGTTATAAGACCAAAAGAAAAAAAAAATACGAAAGAATTAAGCATATGTAAACAAAACATAATTTTTTCAAATTATTCATAATTTCTGCATCGGATGAAAACAATGTTGATATATTTACATTCCTGGTGATATTCCACATCTAATAATACCAAATACTTCATAATTCAAAAAAATTTTTCCGATAAACGAAGACAATTTATGATTATTTTTTCTTTCAAAACATCTAAATGTTGATTGTCTCGTCCGAGAGATAGGTAAGGCTATCACTCTCCAGAGAGAGAATTTTTAAGAGACAAAAAATTGTCTCTGACTAAATAGTCTCTTTAAAAAGTACTGCAACATCAACTTAGAATGAGAAAATTGTCCCTCTAGCGGAACAACCAATCAGAAGCGACGTTTGCTTAGTGACATCAAATAGTCTCTCTAGAGAGAGAATTTTCGTTAAGAGCAGCATAGACCCCCTGGTGGTTGTTGTATAGATGGGTATAGGGACTCATAATCCATTATTGTATATGTCTCCTGTGGTAATGGCCCAACCTCCAATAATTTATCTAAATCTCAAGGGAGGAACTTACTATATACAAGTATCCTTTCATACGCTGTATAGCCCATATAGCTATAGTTTTCTCCAACTGGTATAGTGGGGACGATTGTTTGTCCACCATTGGACGGACAGAGACAGAGAACTAAAATTAAAAAACAAATAATTTGGTAAAATTGTACATATAATTTTTTCTCAGTTAATTTCAGCAAAATGTTGTGAGATTTGAAATAAGAAATATCAAAACAATAAACTCCAAGCAATTTTATGCAGTAAAGTTCAGAAAAAAATAACAAAGATTTTTATTTAAGAAATGTTTTTAGTTGAGAAATCAACTCTGATCAGCTTACAAAAGCTTGAAACATAGAACATAAAAAGAAATGGACAAAATTTAAGATAAAATATTTTTAGTATTTACAGTTTTTAGAAATATAAAATTACAGAATAAATCATTAATGAAAATTTATTAAATATTTTTAATTTAAACTAATATTATTCTAGTATATATGTTACAGTAAAAGTGATTAACTGGTAATTATTCATAATCATCAATCATCTTTGTGAATTTGATAAATTTCACTAAATTTTATATAATTCCAAAATGAATTTGGTAAATTTGATAAATATCATTGAATATATTACTTTTAAAGTGTTTTTTTTTATAATTTCCAAAATGTAAGTTATAAATTTGATAAATGACATGAAATTTCCCAACTTTTATTGTTTCAATTAATCATTTAATTATAAGGTTACTGTTATTTCACTTTTACAACAACCTCTTGGCATTCATTCACCTTTAACTTTGATTATCTCTAGCCATTTCAGTATGTTTTCAACATCATCTTTCACACCCTCCTTCCCAAATCCATGTCACTTTTCAAAAGAGATGTTTTCCGTAATCTTCTCGAGGATACGAGTCTAGATATACACTTCTACATTTAGGATGCAAATCAATAGCTCTAATATGATTTTTGTAGTAAATTGTTTCAGTACTATCCCAAGTCATCATATAGGTAATTATCTTCTTGGCACTTATACAATCATGCTCAGTTCATTTGCAATTAATTCATATTTTCTCATTTTTTCATTTTCAACTTTTATTAACAAATCTTGATTTGTGTAATAATAAGTCATATAATCTTTCTTTTTTGTCATATAGAAAAACATTGGGCCTATCACGTTAAAGTTTTATAAGTCTTTATCCAGATATCGATTCCGATTTTTGTACCTTCATTTGTGATTCTTGAATTGAGTGAGATTTTATTTTTTTGACTGCTTAAAGTTGAACCTATTACATAAATGAAGATGAATACAGCCAACTACTTCATTACTTTCATAGATCAAACAGCATTAATAGCAGTTAAGATTCTTTTTATTTTAAAGATACAAACATTTTTGGCCATTAAGTCATCATCATGTTATGTTCTATCAGCAAAAGAATACAATTTAAAAATTTAATACGGAAGAACTCTTGGTTACTATGGTAATGAAAAATAATACAATACATAATGTAACTAATTTAATAGATATTATTATTGCTAGTAAGTACTTAAGACTATAGGCAAAAAACGAAAAATAATAAAATAAAAGAAAAATAAAAAACACAAATTAAATAACAGTTTTTAGGTTTAACAATGCACTAAATTAATATTTCTCAGTCTCAGGTTTCCTTCTAAATTGCATATTTCTGTGGGAGGAGCCTCCAATGTCTGTTTTTCATTCAATATGCTTTCCATCCTCCGTCCTTTTAATATCTCTATGGATTCCACAATTAAAGCTTGAACTGGAACATTCAGTGGTCTTATGATTTGTGCTTTGTCCTATTTTATTTTTAAGTCTTTATTATAGGCTTCTACGTCTAAGGCCGTGATCAGTCTTGCTTGAGCTGTCTTTCTTATGTTCTTCCACTCTTTGGGACAATGTTCTTTTCATTACTTCTATATATGCTGTTTCCTGGTGCATTCATGCTGTTTCCTAGTGCCCTGTATACAGCTAACTTTTTTTTTTTTGCAATTTTCTTTATTATGCAAGTTTCTTCATATTATAGAGGATGTGCAGGTACTCATTCTGCTGTGCCATTACCTCTTCCTGCCTATGTCGCTGGCTGCATGCATTTCTCTTAACTGTGTTCCATATTTGTTGCAGGAAGGATTTTCCATAACCATGTTCCAACCCAATTTTTTCTATATATGCTAATTCTTGATTTAAATCCTCTTCTTTATCTTCACAATATGTTTAATGCCCTCTTATAGAAACTTCTAAAAGCTACTCTTTTATAACTTATTGGGTCATAGGACTAGTTAGAAATCAGTATTGGTTGGTTTGTTGGTTTTCTGTAGACTTTAAGTTGATCATTGGGTATTACTATGTCTAGGTTTAAGTAGTGCATTGCCTGAGTGCTTTGTTGGTCCTTTTTTTTAGAGATATACTGTATTCATCCAATACTGTAGAGATATACCGTATTCATCCAAAGATAGATAGCTTAACCAAAGCCTTTACAGCTTTGGTTAAGCTATCTATCTTTGTGGTATCATTCCAAACTGCTAATATATCATCTATATATTTCACATAAAATTTTAATGAGAGCTGGAAAGGTGATATCTTTTGGTCTTCTTTGAATCTTAGCATTATTTCAGCCAGCAGGCTTGCTATCAGGCTTCCTATTGGTAGGCCAAACTTTTGTTGTTATATTTTTCTTTTGAATGTAAAATATGAACCATAACATACCAGGTGGGCTATATCTCTCAGTAATTGTGCTATGATGTATGCCTGAACTCTTTTGAATGTAAAATATGAACCATAACATACCAGGTGGGCTATATCTCTCAGTAATTGATGTATGCCTGAAGTAGATTCTCTGTCATGAATTTATAAAATGAAGAAAACCAGTTCCAGCTTTAGAGATGGATAGAGGGCTTTAAAGTTGTAAGTCGTAAGTACGTCCCCTTTGCTGAATTCCATTGTATACAACTTTGCTATTACAGATGCTGTCACTAATGTTATCCTTTCTGTCTTCCCTAATATCCTATTACACCACCTGGTGATGAAGGTATATTAGCCTGAGTTTTTGAATTTTATCATCACAACTACCTGGGTGATGATAAAATTCAAAATTCAGGCTAATATGGTTAAATTTTGATGAAAACTGAATTTTCTTCTATGAAGGATAATTGTCTGTAAATTTTAACTTTAAATTAATAAAATATTGATTTATTGATTAAAATTAATATTTACTGACTTATATCAAATGATGATATTTTATTTTCAAAAATAATTTAATGAAAAGTGAAAAATGCTACAAGAGTTGAATGATAAAACCATATTGTGGAATGGAAGCATTTCTGTTATAGTGAATTTTTGATACAGTAAACAAAATATCAGAATCTATTGAAGTTTATTATAACTGGAGTTAACTGTAGTTAGCAATGGCCATTTTAGAGCTTAACAAGGGTTAGCCAGTTCTGTTATGGGATCAATCAGAAAGTTGAATGGGGTTGATTAAGTCAATTTTTGGAATCTTTCTAATAAATCTAGAATTATGGAAGTATGAATTGAACCCAGATCTTGCAATTTGTAAGTAACTGCTTTACCATACATAGAGTTGCCACCTCAATAAGAAACATTTTTATTTACTTAAATAAGTACTAAAATACGTAATAAGCTACCTAATTTCTTCTTCAAATACTTCATCAAATTATTATTTAATAAAAAATCACATTCCAAAATTCCTACAAATTAAATACAATTCTAACGATTACAGAGGGTAGTTATTTATTATCCACATTACATACATATTAATAAAAATACCTTAACATTTTATGTATTTTTATGTATAAAATAATAACAGATAAACAAGAAGTAAAATATACAATCTATATCAATTAACATTACATAAATAAACAAATTATTTATTATGACTTTTCTATGTATATTTCTTATCTGATATCGCAGCCTTTATAAAATTAGCATTTTTTTGGATTTTTTATGAATTCTTAAAATTCTTGATAGCTCATGTTGAAATTAAGTTTTGTGCATAATTCTGCCTTTACCAGTTCAACCCACATCTTATTACAGTTGTTGGTCCAAGTATTTCCTATAATCAAAAAAGTCTTATAGCCTATAAGTTAAACCTCTTCTGACTGACCAGACACAAAAACCACATGCAAGCATGGCCAATGCAAAAAGTGGGCACAACTATATAGCACATAGCCAGTACTGTGCTTATACAGAATTGTGGATGTTGGATCACTGATCACACCAGCTACTATCTGTACACAAGATGTGTGCCACAGACTTTATACGCTTTACATACAAGTTCTGATTTTCTAATATACAATATTATTTATTTTTATAATTATGTGGGGATTTACTATACATCCCAGAGAAATAATACTTAAACTTAGTGTCTGGATACAAGTTGCCAAAACCCCAAGCCCCAATCCTAACCATACAACTACCTAATAGACAACATAACTTTGGGATTTGTGCAATACAAATTCATTTAAATTGAGAATATATTATACATGTCTTAAAAAATAATATAATAAATTATTTAAAACTTATTTAATCACTTAACATAAGTGGAAAGCACACTAAGCAGTTATTATCTTGTGAAAATGATGATAAATTATTTTAAAATTCTTTGTTATATTTTTAATATTTAATGAAACTTTCTTTTTGAAAATAAATAGGAGCTCCCAAAGTCATTAGCGAAGCCATACAATATGGAATCAAAGGAGAAATAGTGAAAGTAGAATGCTTAATAGAATCTGTGCCACCACCAATTCGTATCTTATGGTCAAAGAATTCTCAGGTAATGAAACAGATTTAATTATATCTTATTGCCTGCTGGAAATTTTATTTAAACAATCTAAAAACATTTAATCAATTTACTTCATCAATTATAATAAAGGATTATTCAAAATTTACTAATGCAGGTATCCCTCCTATAACACGATAGATAGGTTCCTGAAAACAGCGTGTTGTGTGAAACCGTATTATATTAGACACAGAGCCAATACAAAAAGGAGAGATA
Source organism: Olivierus martensii (assembly GCA_000484575.1). Taxonomy (NCBI): domain Eukaryota; kingdom Metazoa; phylum Arthropoda; class Arachnida; order Scorpiones; family Buthidae; genus Olivierus; species Olivierus martensii. Next base: position 151,324 of record AYEL01076166.1, on the reverse strand, counting down.
CGTTCCAAACCCAATGAAAAATAAATAACTTTCTTTAATTTCACATAAGAAACTTAATTTTTATTAAGAATATTAATAACACAAAACATATAAAGAAAGAAAAAATATATACGTAAGACCCTAAAAAAATAATATACATCAAACAAAAGAAAGAAAACAGTATATAGCCTATATAACATTCATTCAATAATTATATCTTCTTTACCGCTGTTCATTAAAAATGAGAATGTTAGAACGTGTTTTCTTTTTAACAATATCAACTTCACTTTCTGAACTTTTTCACATTTTTTTTTTTTAACAATATCAACTTCACTTTCTGAACTTTTTTCTACATTTAAAGTTAGTGTATCTTCTGCTCTCTTTACAAAATCTGTAATCTAACCTGCTAGAAAACAGTTGTTCCTTAGCATATACTCACAAAAAATTATGAATAAAATGTTTTTCTTCTCTTTCACATTCCTCTATTGAAGAATAAAAACTTACTTTTTATCCAAGAACTGTACGTTTGGAACATAAAATACTGAAATGGCAACAGTTAACACAATCACAAAATTAATTCAGTTTCAAATCGAAATCAAACAGACTGCATATTATCCTCTCATGGCAAACTAATGAAATTGCGTTTATGATTAATTTAATTTTAGCAAAGTATTTATTAATGATTGTATTTTGTATATGTATTGGGTGTCTCTAGTATGGATTTACAAAAATTAATGAAAATGTTTTGTGTTGGAGAGTAAACATAATTTTCTAAATGTGTTAAGTAAAAACTGTGTTGTAGTACCATGTTATATGAGGGTTTCCTCAATTTTCAAATTGTGTTGTAGGAGAACGTGTTATAGGAGGGATACTTGTACTGTTTTGTGAGAAGTCCTTTATAAAAATACAAGAAGAAAATGTTGGTGGTATTTCTTGATAAAATGATAATAATGAGTAAGCATTGCTGAAATATAAAAATTGAATAAGTTGCCAAATTGAATAAAGAAATAGCTTTTAAAAGAGTATGAAAATATCAATAATATGAAGTACAGAAATAAATTTTTCAAAATTAATCCGTTCAGTGCCTTTGATGTGAATAGACATAAAAAATGTGGAACAAAAAATGATTAAAAAAAAGCATAAAAAATGAATTAAAAAATTCAATCATGATTTTATTAATCCAATTTGGAAATTGGTTTTTTGTGTATTCAGTGAAATTATTCATTTTTGATGGTAACTCCTAAATTTTTTTAATTGCTGAAATATTTTTTTAAATTACCTATAAACAAACATTGTTTATATTTAAACAGCTTGGTAAAATTTGGATTTTTTTTATCCCATCCTGCCAATTTTATAGTGTGATCTATCAAAGTTATTCTGATTATGGGATTCGATAAATAATTTTTGAAATTCTAAGAAAATATTGAAATTTTTTATACAATGAGCTATTAAATGTTTAAAATTAAAAAATATTGTAGATAATAGGAAAATATTGATTAATTCTGTTAAAATAAATTAAATTAAATCTTAATTGTTCATTTTTTTGTTACAATTTCACCAAAATTTAGGGGTAATTATGAAAAATGGAACATAAATATCCTCAGGTTATTTAAAGAAGTGCAGCACTTTTATTGTTTTAAAGCAGCTACTCATTTCCTGGGAAATTGTAGACAAGCTTACTTTGTATGTCAGTGTGTGGAATTGGGTGTGGCACTACAATAAGCCATCTGCAGTCCAATTAGAAGAATGTAAAATATATTATAGCTGTTTATGTACTAAATGAGGCCACTTTTTGTATATGTTAGGATTTTTTGATATAAATAAAAAAATTTATAAAAAAGTACTGCTAAAAATTTTGTAAATGAAGTAAGAACAAGATAAAAAATATGAAATATTAAAAATCTGACAATAAGTTCAATAAATTCATATAATCTTTTTAATAATTATATGATGTAACTTCATTCAATAAAAGTTACATAACTCCTATTTTTTTATAAATAATTTCTGAAAATTTTGACTGAACTTTTTGATTCATGACTTATTTTGTTCAGAGGACTTGTTGCTATCTGAAAATATCAACTATTACATTGAATGGCCAAAATTTTATATAAAAAAAAATGATGTTTTCATCAATCTCATATATATAATGAAAAGTTGGAAAAAAATAAAACTCCAAAAAAGTGCTTACATTATTAGAAAAAGAGCAAAAAATATAATAAATTCTGAAAATTTCAAAAGCACAATTTCAGTTTTAATATTTTTTGCATATTAATTAAGTTTAATTTCAAAAACTTGTTCGCACTCAAGGTGTTGAAGGAGATGCCAGATCATTAATGTCCAGAAAATCAAGGTTCAATCTGTATATATAAAATTATAATATTAATAAATGCATTATTTTAAATTGAATCTTTTTGAATGTGTAAGCACACAATGTAAGTGATCAGGGCTTATATTGAAGCCAAAAACATTTTTACTGCTTTGTAATTAAACATTTTTAACTTCCTGTGCTTTGATTTCTCCATAGTTTAATAAATAAAATAAAAAATATATAATCTTTAATTGGGAGGACATTTTTAGATTTTATTTTAGATGGACAAATATTTATAACACTGACTGCAATTATTTAATTGGAGTAGTATAAGCTTCTTATTTCTGCTTTGTTCATTATTGTACAGTATTTTCAAAGAGAATTTATGTATGAACTTTAAAAATTACCATTCTGATAAAAATAAATAAATAAATATATTTGACAAATTGTGAATAATCTTTATAATTAAAAATTATCTGTACAGTTATCTGTGTAAATATATTTTAAATAAATAGATTTTTTTAATAGCATTTAGATATAGATAATAATGAAGGATATGAAATAGTAGAAGAACCTCAACCTGATGGAGTAAAAAATATGTTAGTAATTCATAATGCTGATGATGATCATTTTGGACAATACAATTGTTCTGTATGGAATGAATTTGGTCATGATAGCCTTCTTATCACTGTTCGGAAACAAAGTAAGAATTATATTTTATAGTTCTCTTAAGATTATTTTATTATTTATAAAAATTCTCTCAAATTTAATATTGCACTTACTTTTATTATTATTTCATGGTATTTCATCAAATATATTTTAATATAATTGTGTTTAGCAAACTGAATTTATGTAAAATTTTATTGTGAAAATATTAATTATAAAAGAAAGCTTTGAAGTAATAGCTTCCACTTTACTTCAAAGCTTGTGTGGGAATGTCGCCATTGTGGAATTGGCTACCAGGAACAGAGTTCAATTTGTTTGGATGCCAGGACACAAAAGAATTGAGGGTAATGAGATTGCAAATAGGCTGACTAAGGAAGAGGCTTCTCATCCTTTATTGGACTGAGTCTGCCCTGGATATCAGATTTGATGCATTCGGATGGGTTGTCAGGGACTGATTGGCACTCAGCATCTCTCCCATTGGAGGTCTATTCCTGGGCTAAGGCAAACAAAGGCTTTTATTTCAGGTTCTTTACAAAGAGTTTAAGAGTTGCTTGCATTGCATAAAAAAGCTGGTCTTAGGGCTATTTATGTCATCTTAAAAGACATCTTCACTTAATTGAGATTGCTGATAGTCCCAATTATAGATGATGCTAGGGAGATGAAACTCCTCTTTTCATTTTGTGTGAATATGTGCCCTTTAATGCCAATGTATGATCTAGGCTTGTATTTTACTGCACTGAAAGATCTTTTACAGTCTCATTGAAGAAGATACAGTCCTTCATGTGTAGGAGTGCACAATATCACTGGTTGGTCATAGTGCTAAGGCTGTTTAAAGCCTCCCTTTCCTACAGTCCATGGGCAGCTTGTGCATAGGCACTGCAGAACTGAAGCACCCCAATTTTTCTCAATACATATTTATTAATTTATTTATATTTACTTGTAATATTTAATTTTATCATCAGCCATCATATACAATTCTCTTATTTTGTATAAAAAATAACAATAATCCATCTTGTAGGACTTAGGAGGGCAAAGAATGCCACTCATGTAAGCATATGCTCACTATGACATGCGTATTGCTACTTACTTAAGCATATGTATATCATAGTGAAATCTGAGATATCAATGTAATGCGGAACTGTCCTTCATGCAGTTTCATTATCGTATATATTCAGATTGTGCCAATAATAGCATATTCGTAGTGCTTATCATGTTTACTCCGACTCTTTAAATATTTGGACATTTCAATTAAAGTCATAACATTTTGAATTGTACTAAGCTATAAATTTATCAATAATAAACAATATTTTTTCATGTTTTATTTTTTTTAATTTTTAACATAATTTTGATATTTTATCCAAACACGTATACACTGTATTTACAGTGTCTATGTATATTTCGAAAGTTGTAGCATCCCATAATTTCAAGCCACGAGCCAGTGTTGCTATAATCATTATCATCAATGCATAAAGAGTTTTCTTTAACATTCACTCTAGAAAAAGATTTTTCACTCTTCTTGAGATATATTGATGACATCTTCCTTGTCACAAAAGAGCAGGACATAATTAAATGAGCTAATAGATAATATGACAGATGATTCAACTGGAATTAGAACAAACTAACAACAAAAAAGTGCACTTTCTGGATGTTAACATTAAGATTGATGGTTCCACTACAACACATTGGTATATAGAAAGCTGATATTCAAATCTAATTTACATCAGAAACACATCATATGTTCTGAAACAGTTTAAACTTGTTGCTTTTTGAACCATCTTTTAGAGGACTCTGACACATTGTTCCACAAAAAAGACAAAGACAAGGAAGTGCAAAAAATAATAAAGCAAGGAGTTCAGCATAGCTAATATGCTAAGAACTGTTGTGAATCCTACACAGAGAGGAAAAGAAGCAAACTGCCTCACCACATAACCATGCTATGCCAGTTTGCGAACACTAATGTAAGGCCCCAATGTACTGTATACCAATTAAAAAGAATTTATGGATTTTGGAAAAACTAGAAGAACATAGAGTCATATACAAAAGTAACAACACAATTTTCCAACAGTTAAGAAATGATAAGCCACCAATTCAACCCAATATGAAATTAGATGTCTACAAATCCCAGTTAGAAATAACACTCCTCAAAAGAGAAATATAAATATACAATTTACAGTTTATATTTTTATTTCAAGCAATTTACATATAACACACGTATTTCTAAAGTGACATAAGTCAAAAACTTGCATTTTTATGTTCGCACCATTTTATAACTTGGGAAGCAATCCTCCATCATCTTTTGAAACCATATTCCTAATAAATGGTTTCAAAAGATTACACGTATAATTCAAAAGTCTCTTGCTTTATTTATCAATAATAACACACAAAAAATAGCCCTTCATGCAAGGTATAAGCAAAGTTTTAATTATCTATTAACGTTTTCGGACTAATTAAAGTCCATCATCAGTAGTAGTTTACAATTAACTAAGTTCTAAAGTTCTTTGAACGTTACAGAACAGAATTTTTAAATTATAATAATAGAACACAATTTACATTAATAAATTTTTAAGAACAAGATAATGGAACATATAGATTTCATACCAAGAATACTGGGAAATAGAACGTAGCAGTCTATTTTAAAATCATACATAGCAAATAAACATACTAACACTGATAAAATATACAAATAAACATAAGGTAGTATTAAATACAATAAGAAAAACACAGTAATCATATATACTTAACATATTAATAAAATAGACAACAATGGCATATGCACAGCAATTCCACAAATACAGGATCTTGGAGACACCATATGTCTAGGTTGATTAGTCGAGTAACGGAAAGAATCAAAAAATAGCAAACATAGCAATAGCTGGTTACCAGCATAGTTAATTAAAACTTTGCTTATACCTTGCATGAAGGGCTATTTTTTGTGTTATTATCAAAAGATTACAAATTTTGAAAAAATTATTAGTTATATAATGGTTTTTAGTTAAGCTTATTTCATAGTTTTTCCAATTTTCTCAAAACATTTGTTTTTGACTTGTGTCACTTTAGTAATACGTGTGCAATATATATATATATATATATAGAATACATGAAATTAATTCTTGGCACCTGGATCAGAGTCAGAAATGGTAAAACCAGCATCCCTTAGGACAAAAGCATTGGAACAAGATCTCTGAATAGACTGGCCAGAGCCAAAATAATACAAAATAGTTGGAGAGGAGATATAGAACTCTGTAATCTATATCCCCTCTCGGGTACTTAACATTGAAAGAGAGTGCCAAAAGTAATCATACTATTAATCAGAATGACTTGTAGCTGTCTCCAACACTTGGTTTTGGTTCCTTAAATTATAGATAATTGTTTCATGGGTTTTTCACACAATACAAACTATTTTGCAAGGTGCTCTAAATATGGCCCATTTCAAGTTTGGGCATAAGCTTTCACAACTTATTTTCATGTGCATACTTATTTTTAGACATATTTTGCAAATTCTTTGCCTTTTATTTATTTATTTATTTAAGCTCCTCACCCTACATAAAACTGTAATTATGGATGACTCTTTTACAGAATGATATACTGCAAAGTCGCGAATTTAATCGACAGTCAATAATTCTAATTATAGCTAAGCCTAACGGTTAGCAACTCTGAAAATTCCAGAGTTCTGCCTGAGCTCAGGTCTTTTCTAAGTTCTAACTTAAATATAATTAACTACAAAAACAATCTAACAATAAATAACAAACCGGCAAAAACGAAACTGGAACTTATCACTAGAAGTAACGAATAAGTGTTAGATTGAAATGACAAAAAAAAACGATGTTAGAACTTACGCTAATAAATTAAAGAAATTCTTAAACAAGTTAGATAATAAGAAAATATAAATTTATTAGACTTGAAACACTTACAAAAGTGTTAATAAATGCTTTATTGAAACTATAATAAAGCAACAAGCAGTTAATCAACGAAACTTGTTTAATTCAATTCAAATATCCAAAATTCAATTATTCACAAAAAGGGAATCTTAAATATTACTTAGATCTAATACCTCCACTACCGATATAACTTCAAACAATCGTCGATCTTTACAAGAAACTCAATTGTCACTTTCACCAATTCTACGTCTGGAAATTCAGCACCTCTATCGACTTGTCGACTGCGTCAGTCTTTTATACGGGTGACTTACAATCCCGCATTTCGCTCATTTGCATATTTACGCGTAACAAGTTCAAAGTTATCAGTTTACAGAGTAATTCATTCATGTCATTATCTTTACAATTAATTTATATATCGAACAAAAATACCGATACGGATCATTCTTATTTTCACATATCAGTTCAGTGGTAAGTATTATGTAGATAAGAGGACACCATTAACCGGGATAGCTCTTCCGGATACGGGTTCCAATTCTGTATCACGTGATTGCCAGCTACGACGGAGAGCGTGGAAGTAAGTTAACTTTTAAACTAAAATATAATACGTTAGCATATAGGAAAATAACGATAAATAAATAATAGAGTGCATAATAAAATAAAAATAGGACAGGTCCAAGTTAACTTCCTCACACTCCTCCCCCCGTAAAACAAGGAACTGCGTAGCACTTCCTGTAAATTTTGTCCGTCAGAGCTTACCTGTTTACAATTTCTGTAAACTTTTCAAAGCCTCACTGATTCTCAACTTAATAACAGTTGCCATTTCTATGAGCATTAGTTGATCCTTAAATCTAACATGTGGAGGTAATATTTCTTAACATAAGAAAACATTATATCCATAAAAGGATGCTTGATCAGTATCGATCGTTTGATGTTGGGAAAAGTTTTGATATTATTCCTTTTGAGGGCTGTAAGAGACCTTTTCCCCTGTTAATGTTTCAATTTTTGTTAGTATTTTAGTAATCTCTTACAGTCATCGATGAACAATATTTACGTTTCAAAATGTTATAAGGAATCAACCTTTTTGGATTTACAATTACTACTGCTGTAAAGAAAACTTATATCCATACAACAACTTATCTTCTTCGAGGAGGAAGTCTGGCTAGGCGACGATAGTCCACTCTCTGCGTTGGCCTGAGTCGTCGGCTTAGTACATCCGAACTTCTGGTGACATGCGGACCGGAAACAGTTCTTCTGATGCCGCTATCTACTGGTGCTGTAGGTCTTGTATCACCGGCGTCTCCAGTGACATCCCTCACTGGGTAAGATGGCCTGGTAAACAGGCGGTACTTCTTTAGGTTGGCTATATGCTGGCCACCATGAATCGCCCCACTGACTGGATCCTTTAATTCGTAGTTCAGTGGAGAGATCACTTTCGAAATCTCCACTGAACTACGAATTCCACTGAACTACAATTCAGCGCCAAATTGGCACCTAAATGGGCAGGACCGTAACGGTCCTGCCCATTTAGGTGCCAATTTGGCCACTTTTACGACCATGAGCAATATGGCATCATTCACCGAACTTTATGGACAGAGGTAGTATAATTTTTATAATAAAACTTTAAAATTAACATATTAGAGCATTAATATTATTAGAAACATAATTAAATAAATCACAAAAAAGTGCATAATGGAAAACAAATAATCCAAAAATAGCTCAACATTGCAGAAATTATTTTATTTGATTAATGTTTTTAACTCTCCTTTGGGGCCATCATCAGGTCTTAGACAGTCCCAAGAGAATTGTCTATGACCTGAACATTAATCAAATAAAGTAATTTAACTTCTGCAGTCTTGAACTATTTTTGGATTATCTGTTTTCTATTATATTATTTCTGAAGTCTAGATGTGTCTTAGAATCAGTGGTGCTTTACAATTGAAATATAATAATAAAAATATTTAGAATATAGGATTGTAATCAAAGTCCATGAATTATTAAAATTTGGCATAATTATTGGTATTATAATATTGGCAACATTGTCTTAGTTATGAAGCAGTCATACTTGTGCATGTTCAGATTTTGAATCATCAGGATAATGATTCTGGTACACTAAAAATTGTTCATTTTTTTTTAGTGGCATATGTTGGATTTTACTGAAATTTGGGTCACTAATTAATACTTAAAATGCTTTTAAGAAGATTATATTGTGATGTTAAATTGAAACAAAAAATTATTATTTATGCAGAAAAGCATGCAAATAGAGCAATAGGTCATAAATTTGATATTAGTGATGTGAATATTCATTGTTGGAGAAATGACCACATTTCTATACTTGCTTATAGAACAACAAGTACTTAATCAGACCTAAGAAAGGAAGGTGCCTCCAAGTAAATGTAGATGTTTTACATTTTTATACTGAATCATATAAAAAAACATTGCCTGTTGCATGCAAAACGATGCAACTGAAGGCAGAAAAATTTCTAAATTCCTTGGAATTGATAAAAGATATTTCAAAGTAACAAGAAGGCTAGTGTAATCAATTTATGTATTGAGAAGGACTGTCATTAAGGTGTCAAACATCAATCTGCCAAAAACTTCTGACTTTCAAGAGATGTGAAGAAGTTAATTCTTCCTATCCTGTTTATTATTTTATTATGCCCTTTTATTATTTATCGTTATTTTCAGTATTATTGAACATATTATATTCTAGTTTAAGAGTTGGCTTACTTTTCACGTTCTTTGTCTCAGCAATTAGCAATCATGTGTTACAGAACAGACATCCGTCTTCTGAACGAGCTCTTTCGGTTCTTGATGTCATCTAATCTAAATAAGTTTACCACTGACCCAATGTGAGAATATAAGAATGATCTCTTATTGATATTTTGTTTGCTGCATAATTTTTAAAGAGGATGGCATGAATTGATTTATTCTGCAAACTAATAAATTTGATATTGTTACACGATTTTATGCAAATGAACCAATTCGGGACTGTAAGTTACAAGGTATAAAAACGTATGCATCAAATGACACAGTGAAGTGTGCATATTGATGCTAATTCTTGTAAAGATCTACAGTTGCTTAAAGTTTGTATTGATGGTAAAGGTATTAGAAATTAAGTAAGATTTAAGGTTAAATTTATTGTGAATAATTAGATTTTGGATAATGGAATTTTGATTAAATAAGTTTTGTTGGTTATTTGAATTTTGCTTTATTATTGTTTAAATAAAGCTTTAATTTACACTTTTGTAAATGTTTTGAGTCTAATAAATTTACATTTTTGTTATTTAACTTGTTTTGAGAATTTTTTCAATTTATTAGTATAAGTTTCTAACATCGTTTTTGTCGGTTTAGATTTAACACTTATTTACTACTTCTAGTTGTAAGTTTCCAGTTGTCTTGCTTTTTGTCTTGTAGACATTAATTATTGATAGATTGTTTTTGGTCTAAAATATTTATTTTAGAAAATAGTAAAAGACCTGAGCTCAAGCCGAACTCTGGGTTTGCAGAGTCGTTAGACCATTAGATTAGTTATAATTATTATTATTGGTATTTGTTAGAATTAGAAACTTTGCAGAGAACTTTCTTAAGTTCCAATGATATTGATTCAATTGAGGAAAAAACAAAATTGTGACTTTAGTCAAATAGGAAATGCAGATGAAATTTCAGTGTTTTTTGATATGCCCCAAAATTATACTATCAATGCTAAAAATAAACATACTAAAGATATCAAGATTAATAGCATGGGTTACAAAAAGCAACATACCACTGTCACGCTATGCTATTGGCAAAAAATTGTCACCATATTTGATTTTAAACTGCAAAACCATACCTAAGAATGAGATTTTCCCAAAGAGATTATTATGTACATACAACAAAATAGATGAATGATAGCTGAGCTGATGGAAGACTGGCAAAAAGGCATCTGGAATAGATGTCCAGGAACTCTACATAACCCATCTAGTATGTTAATTCTTGATGCATTTCATGGGTATTTATCTGAAGATTTGAAGAATAAGTTTATCAAAAATTGGTATGACTTTGGTTATCATTCCTGGTGGGATGAAAGTCGATTGCAGCCTCTTGATGTTTCAGCTAACAAATCATTTAAAGACTATTTGAGAAAAGAATAGGAATCCTGGCTGTTTTCTGACAATCTTTGATTGACACCATCTGATAAGAAAGAAAGCACCTGGAGAAAACTTGTAGAATGTTGATAAGAAAGAAAGCATCTTGGAGAAAAATTCCATCAGCAATAGTGAAACACTCTTTTAAGAAGTGTTGCATTACCAATGCTTTTGATGGTACACAGAATGATATTTTGTGGGAAGATGTTGACATTGATGACTCATAGACAGATATTGATTCAGAAGAATCAGAAACTGAACAGGTTGTATACTCTGATACTTCAGAAGAAAATGAAGCATAATAGGAAAACAAGCTTCACAAATACTACAATAAGCTTCCTATCATTTTTAATTGTATTTTATTATAATAAGAATTTTTGCGTTCATTAATTTTAGCTTTTATTTTTATTTTTAAATAAATTACGTTATTCCAAATTTTATTTATTTGAAATAAATTTTTTCTTTTTGTAGTGCTAGAAATAATATTCTACCTTACAATTGATGGCACCTTAGATTTGATGAAATACATTCATATTATGTATGATTTCAGAGAAATTAAAAATAAAATATAGTTATAAATTTAAAAGTTAATAATTACAATACAATATATTCTTGTTTAATACTTGGATTAGGTTCTTGAAAATTATGACTTTAACTGAAATCAGAAAACCCATAGGCCTAGTATTACAAATCAAGATTCCTAGTGTGCTTTCTTTTAATACTAGAACTGATACTCTTAAGAAAATTTTATCATCTAATTATTACTACATTGTTAAATAATGGAAAGATATGAATAAAAAGCATGACTTAAAATAAATTTTAATTGGAAAATGTTGCATAATAGTCATATGTTATGATTTATGAGAACAAAAAATTATTTTCTAATAAAAGACATCTTAGAATTCATGGACATAGAAGTTATGTCCATGATTTGTTTTTCTTAATGACAATCTCAATCATTTGCTAATAGTAGTGCCATTCCAATCCTATCACATGTCAACTACACCCAGGGGCGGACTGGGACATATTTTTGGTTCTGACATTATCCCCTATCATTGTCCACTAGTTAGACTTGGTATTAGGACAATTTGCTGCATGGATATATTTGTAAAAAAAAAAAACCAAATGATGAAGAAAAATTTACAGCTAATAGATTTGTCATTTGCAGAATATCTGAAAGACATAGCAAAGATTGATATAAAACCATACCAGATGCTGTGTCCATCATGCAGAAGAGTCTAATATTCAAAAAACAGCAGCATTCACGTCATCTGGATCAAACAGTGATAACAAGATACATATGTCTGAAAGTTTGAACACAAGTTTTATGGTTCTTAGTATCTCGCTTCTAAAATTTCAGCATGTTGATAAGAGAGTCCCAGGCTATGCAAAATGCAAGACACATCAAATATAAATTGTAATTGCTAATAACATTGCATTGATTTGTGGCTTGGATCTAAATTATATCACAGAGCCAAATTCAAATCTTCAGTGTAAAAGATGCATGGATTACAGTCATTTGCTGAAAGAATAAAAGTTGATGGTGTCAAGTCATTCTGAACAACTTCAAATATTAACATTTGCTCCAGTTAGTTGGTCATTAAAGATAATTATGGAAGAATTTAATGTAATATAATATACAAAAGCCCTTCTCAAAAAATTTTATTCAGTAACGTTTTCAACGCACTTGGCATCTTCTTCAGCTGCTACAACATGACTAATCCTGCCACACTAGAACAGGAGACCTAACTACATAAAACAAACATGACAAAGAACTAAAAGGCAGGTTTACATCTGGAAGCACTCTCCTTTAGCACCCCACCTGCCAGTAAAGCCATAACATTTTGTTATGTGACTAATCTTCTAGGAATACATTAAGTATATTATAAACAAAATTATACAAATTATACAAATTTTTAAAACTCAAAATCCCGAATTAAAAATCCGTAATTATCTGCAATCATTAAAAATTTAAATAAAATATAAAATAAAAATAAAAAAGTAAAATCCTTCACAAGAAGCAACGGCCGGTTTTTGGCACCCTTACGGGAATACCAAAAACCGGCCGTAGCATATCCTTTAGTCTGCTTTGTTGACTTTAAATAACCATCTCCACACAGTAGGGATCATTTCCGGTTCTGTGAAATTTATCACACTTCCTCTCTTTTTCTTTTTGAGGATTTCTAATGCCTCAATTATACTCCTGTCCCAGTTGTTTTCATCTGGCCGGATAATTCTTGCTCTTCCCCACTGTACTTCAACATCATGCAACCGAATTAAAAATCCATAGTTATCTGTAATCATTAAAAATTAAAATAAAATAAAAATAAAAAGGTAAAATCCTTCACTTCGCACCCTTACGGGAGTATCGAAAACCGGCCGTAGCATATCCTTTAGTCTGCTTTGTTGACTTTAAATAACCATCTCCATGCACTAGGAATCATTTCTGGTTCCGTGAAATTTATCATACTTCCTCTTTTTTTTCTTTTTGAGGATTTCTAATGCCTCAATTATACTCCTGTCCCAGTTCTTTTCATTTGACTGGATAATTCTTGCTCTTCCCCACTGCACTTCAACATCATGCAGCAGCGATCCCTGGCTTAGCGCAGTGGAGAGTTTACCGTACTTGAGATTCGTTTTGTGTTCTTTTATCTTTGCTTCTAAGTTCCTCTCAGTACATCCTATATAAAACTCTTTCTGGCTTAGCGCAGTGGAGAGTTTACTGTACTTGAGGTCCGTTTTGTGTTCTTTTATCCTCACTTTTAAGTTCCTCTCTGTATATCCTATATAAAACTCTTCCCTACCAAATGAGTGGTTAGTTAAAGGAATTTCATTTAGTCCACTCCTGACCTTATCCTCATATCGGTCTTAGTCATATCTAATCATCCCGAAAACAGTCGGATTCCTTTTAAACTCAGAGTACAGTTAATTAACCCGCCGATGTTTTTGGCAAATTTTTCTATCCACAGGGCTTGGTCAACACTCCTAAAGGTATCAGATTTACTTGTCCATGTCTTCTCTTTACACAAACTCCTCTCTACTTTGTCATGTATCTTCCTTAGACAACTTTCCCCATACCCATGTTTTTGGCCTATTCTTATAACCGTATTAATTTCCTCCATTCTGTCTGTGAACCCAGAACAATGAATGTATGCTCTCCTGAAGAGGGCTGAAAAGGCAGCCTTCTTGTGTGAAAGCCTATCCTCTGAAACCATAGGTATGTACAAAGGAACACTACTAGGTTTTCTATATATTGTAGTCCTATAGTCTCCCCCCGTAATTGCGATCCTTAGATCAAGGAAGTGTACGTCTGTTTTATTTTCTTGCTCCTTCTTAACTGTAAGCACCAAACTACTATTGGACAGGGAAGCAACCATTTCTTCAGCCTTACATTCGTTCTCCCAAATGACCAAGATATCATCTACGTACCTCAGATATACTTTAAAAAACGGGTTAAAAAGCTGGATAATTGCCCTCTCTTGTTGCCTAACCACCAACTCTGCCAAAAACACCCACCCAATGAGTGATTAGTTAAAGAAATTTCATATACCCCATTCCTGACCTTATCCTCATATCAGTCTTTGTCATTTCTAATTATCCTGAAAACAGTCTGATTTTTTTTTAAATTCAGAGTACAATTAGTTAATCCGCCAATGTTTTTGGCAAACTTTTCTACCCACAGGGCTTGGTCAACACTCCTAAAGGTATCAGATTTACTTGTCCGTGTCTTCTCCTTACACAAACTCCTCTCTACTTTGTACTGTATCTTCCTTAGAAAACTTTCCCAATACCCATGTTTTTGGCCTATTCTCATAACTGTATTAATTTCCTCCATTCTATCTGTGAACCCAGAACAGTGAGTGTATGCTCTTCTGAAGAGGACTGAAAAGGCAGCCTTCTTGTGTGAAAGCCTATCCTCCGAAACCATAGGTATGTACAAAGGAGCATCACTAGGTTTTCTATATACTGTAGTCCTATAGTATCCACCTGTAATTGCGATCTTTAGGTCAAGGAAGAATACGTCTGTTTTACTTTCCTGCACCTTCTTAACTGTAAGCCCCAAACTACTATTCGACAGAGAATCAACCATCTTCAGCCTTACATTTGTTCTCCCAAATGACCAAGATATCGTCTATGTATCTCAGATATATTAAAGTTCAATTATTAAATAATAGATGGCGCCACCGTAGCATAAATTAAAAATAATTATTAATTTTGTAGTTAATTCAAAAAATAAAACCGCTAGGAGAAGTTTGGCTGGATTAGGATTATTTGAATCGCATAAATCTCTTAGTAAAATGTGGATTATGATTAGTTATCTCAGATATACTTTTAAAAATGGGTTAAAAAGCTGGATAGTCGCCCTCTCTTGTTGCCTAACCACCAACTCTGCCAAAACACCCGCCATTGGACTACCAATTGGAACTCCCTTCACTTGTCGGTAAAACTTCTGATCAAATTTAAAATAAGAATGATGGCAGACTAGATCACAGAGCTCTGTTAGACATTCTACCAGCCCTTCCTGCTCTTCCACCTCTTGCAGGCCATTATAAAGTAGATGATAAAGTTCAATACAAGCTGGTTCAATCCGAATGGAGGGATAAAGAGATTTGAAGTTGAAAGTCGTGTAAGTGTCTCTTCAGGGAACGGGCTTTTCTCCAAAAGCTTATCAAAAAGCTCCTCTGTACAGTTATTCGAGTATTTGTAGCCCTTTAATCTCAATCTACACCACTTAGCTAGTTTCTTCTCCACCAAATACAGAGGCGATCTAAACTTCTCAACAATTGGCCTAATTCTTATCGGCTTTTTATGAATTTTAACATATCCAAACAGCTATGGGCATGCAGGTGCTGGCTGCCCTAATTAACTGGTAGCCCAATTAAACGGAATCCACTGTATTAAATAAATTAAATATATAGTATTTTTTACAAAACAAATTTTAACGACAAAATAAAAATAATTACCTAATTATCTAAAATACAAGTCTTTATTTGTGTGCATATACTAAAATATTGATAAATTTGAATAAAAATGAATGAAGAGGAATCTGAAACAAATATATATTATATTGAAGTGCGGTGCATGACATAAAATATCGGTTTATCGGCTGCCGGCCCATATTGTTATGATGGCACTGACCCTTCTGGCATTTGCCAGAATGCCCTTATGGCCAATCTACCCCTGACTACATCCATGGAAATTAACTGGATTGTAGAAGGAGCTCTGGATCTCTCACAGATTTTTTAAGATGTGGGATCCTAATTCAATTCTGGATCCTCTGGTTGGAAAGTCATAGCATTTCCACAAACTGAATCCAACTACCAGTGAATCCCAATTGTACTATTGTAGTATACTGTAAATACTTGAGTTACTATTCATATAAAAAATAGTTACTTAATTTTCTAAAACTACAATAGATTTCCAAAATGTTTTCTATTTCTTAGGCAGAAAACATAAGAAAATAGGACTTTATTCCATTCTTCTGCTTTAAAACTTAAATTTTTTAATTAATTAATTTAGTTTTTACTCGTGACATAATAGAGAAACAATATTAGGTGAAGCGATGCTAAACAAGGACTTATTGTACATTAATTATTAAATTATAATGCATACAGAAAAATAATCTAAATTTTATTTAATTCTCCTACATAAATATATTTATCAATATACTTATAAAATACAGATTATGTGTGTGTGTGTATGTATGAAACTGACATTTATGCTGGCTAAATCAATGTTAAAATTGGACACAGAACGAATGGATTCCAAATGCTAAATAGATGCAGACAAGTTTATAAGTCGCACTAATCGAATTCGCACTGTTCGAAGTCGCACTAATCGAGGCCTACCTGTAATGATGTTTTGCTATTAAAGGATACCTTGATACCAAATTCTTTAATCCTATAAGATTATTTAATTCTACAGAATTGAATTTCATTTTGATTACAATTTTAGTTTATATTATTGCCAATAGATGCGCAGTAAATGTTAACAGTATAGGTGTAACATATATCTTAATTGATTTCTTAACGCATTTTTGTATCATCAATATCTATCATAATGAAATCACAGCCTCATGTGATTTCATTATAACATAACAGTGGATGATGTCACTTGATACTTTATGATATCATGATGACATAATAATGAGTGACATCACTATTATATCACACTGCCACTGTGATAATATCTTTGTGACATTTATGCTGGCTAAATCAATGTTAAAATTGGACACAGAACGAATGGATTCCAAATTAAAATCCAAATATCTTTGTGACATTTATGCTGGCTAAATCAATGTTAAAATTGGACACAGAACGAATGGATTCCAAATGCTAAATAGATGCAGATACTTATTTATTTATTTTTGTTAAATTAAAATCCAAATAGGGTTGTGATAACTTGTTAATCCATTGCACTTGCAGCCTTTGAAGATTATTTTGATGATACATTTTAATTTCTTAGCATTATTTATTTGATAATGAAGGACACCTTCAGAAAATAGGTAATTTTAATTCTTTCTAGAACTGCTTGTTTTAATACATTTATTATAATTTAAAATGTATATACTGTAAGTTCAATACTTCCATAGTTAATTTATTCAAAAAAAATTTTGTGTACATTGAAAATTTCACAAGTCCAACACTACTTAAATTCGATATATACAAATATATGTTTTGATAAATGCCATACCTAAATGAAATTTATGATCATGCTTTAAATATTAGATAAGAAAATTTAAGGCTATAAATGATATTTAAAAAATTTTAATGAAATTTTTATTTGTATTTTATGAAAATCCAATAAAAATAAAAAGACATACATTTTCATATTTCTGAAATTACATAAGTAGAGGATCTATTATAGTCATAATAAAACAACTAATTTGTTTTAAATTTGCAGGTAGTAATTCCTACTTATAGAATTTTTATTGTAACTATCACTATAAAATTCTTAGAAATCATTTATCTGAATTACCTGCATAAATCACCAACTATTTTATAAACAGTGTTAAATCTAGAAAATTCAATCATAAAAAAGAGAATTAAACAAAGGTTTTTAGAGTTAAAAAGAGATAAAAGAGAGAGAAAACATGCATTATCAGCTTCATCACTAAATTCAGAATATTATTGTAATTAAGATTGTTGTAATCAAATTCAGTTATATTTGAAATTAATTATTTGTTAATTAAATTTATTATTTTTTATGTTTAATTTTTGAATGCTTATACATGATTTTAAAGATTCTGGATTATTTTTTTATTTTTTTTTTTTGTAAAAATTTGTGAATATTTCTTTTTTCATATTATTATATTTATTTTGAATTTTTAAATTTCAGATTACTTCAATTCTTGAAGGCTCAATTGATACTTTTACCAGCATTGCTGTGATATTGATTGTGTTTGTTCTTACTGTAATTGGTACAATCTTTCTTGCAGTCCAGGTAAATTAAACTTTAATAATTTTAAATTAAAATTTTTTTATTATAATGTAAGATTATGTACTATTTAATTTTTTAAGAATATTGGGTGGCTAATTGTCATAATTTTTATTTATCTGTTAATGTTGTAGAACAATTATTTATATGTTGAACATTTTAAATAAAAACATAATCATATCAAAGAGATCACAATTAAAATTTGCATCATATCATACATAATTCTTATAATATTATAAACACCTGAAACTACAAACAAAATAACTTTTAATATATTTAACAACTGTGATCATTTTATTATGAAATTATACCTTAAAGTAGTAATGAATGAATTCTTTCTTTTAATGGTGGTAATAGTAGAACATAGTTTAGTATTAGTAAGCTAGTTTAGTATTAGTAGAATTAGTTTAGTAGAAACTCAATTATTAGAATTCCAGTCAACCAGATTTCTAATTGATATTTGATATTTGATTTTCTAATTTCTAATTGATACTTAAACATGTTTGATATTTTCCTTCAATTCCTTCCAATTTCTTCTTGCCATAGCATTTTCTGTATTAGCCATTTTTCACTTCAGTTCATTTTGTACAATCATATTATATTGTTGTAATGCTATAATTTTTAGTTTCAAGAGAAAATTAATAAAAAAATACTGGGAATAATATCACATCACTCCAAAAGTAATGTCTCACAATTTAAATAAGGTTTTATTCTATATGTTTGGATATAGATACCTGAACTTCACAAGTGGGAGGCTTGAGGACATAAACTACATTAGTGGATAATTGTGAAATATTTAGATCAGCTTAAAGAGTGATTAGTATTTCAACTGAACTTTTGATAATGTGTTTACTTCCTTTGTTTCTTTGTTCTCCATCCATTACAATTTAGTATTCAAATTCAATGGAGGAAGAAAACAAGCATATAAACCTTTGGACTATGGGAAGAAACAGCAATAAGACATGGGAATTAAGAAAGCTGACACTGTAGTGAGTGGAAGATAGAAAAGAGGAATGAAGATCTCACGAAGGCAGCTGAAATGGGCTAGACTTGGTGGGATCCTAGTTTTTAGTTTGTCGACGAATCTCAGCAGAAGAAAACTTTCATCATGATTCTCTGTAGGGTTTGATTTTTGAGAGGTTTTGCAGAAATAGACCGGATAGTGATGGACTTCTAGAAATTTCTGAGTTGATTTTTAGGACATTTCTTCTGTGGGCACTCGTGGTCATTCTCCCGTGGAAAGTTTATTTTGTTTGTTCCAAATATCTCATTTCTAGAAATTTCTGAGTTGATTTTTAGGACATTTCTTCTGTGGGCACTCGTGGTCATTCTCCCATGGAAAGTTTATTTTGTTTGTTCCAAATATCTCATTTTATTACACGTTGTATAATCCAATCTCTCCAGGTGAACGTTTACTTTAATATTTCATATTGTCTTGTTTTTTTGTATGTAAATAAACTTGTATTTAGTAAATGATTAGTGAGTCCATAGAATGTGCTTTGATTAATGAACAATTTAAGTCTACAAGAGGAGGATTTGAACCAACCCATCACAAACTTTACTCTATAGTTTTTTTATTTTTTGTAAATTATAGATATATTCTTTAGACTCATTAATCTATTTTTCTCATAGTTGCTATAACTCTTTACTGATTTTCACTACCTTGAAACAAATGCCTGTATACTCACTTGGTAAAATTCATGTCCTGCAATTATATAACAAAATTAATGTAGCTGGATGCATTTTGCACTATGTGAATACAAAAAGTAGATGGTTGGCAATTTCTTCAATAAATTGAAGAAAGTCTTTATGGTACTAAATTTGAAGATGATGAATCCCTAGACCACAGCAAAATAGAGGTACCATGTTTTGCTATCAAATATATAATGACTTGTTTAAAGGTGGCAAAAGACAGTTGAAAGAAAAGATGACTATGTGGAAAAATGGCATTTTATTTCTAAAAGTTTCTTATAAATTGCACCAACAGTCATGTAGAAAAAATACCCTCCTTCTCCACTTTGTTATTGAATAAACCCTTGTTTAATGTCACCTCATGCGATGTCATTTTGCTTTTAGTTGCAAGCAAAAACTAAAGTTTTTAAGACAGCAGAATAGAATAAAGTCCTATTTTCTTACATTTCTCTGCATAACAGAGAAAAAATGCTGGAAGCTTATAACAGTAGTTGTAGAAAATCAGGTAACTACATTTTATATGAATGCTAACTCAAGTATATAATATTGTCTATGAATACTGTGTTAAATTATATTACAATAGGGCAACTGATGACTTTCCAATCAGATGATCTAAGATCGAATTAGGATCCCATCCTTGGAAAGTTTATATGATGGATTCAGGCCCACTCATTATCAATCCCTTTCCTCTAAATCCAGTTAACCTTTATATAGATATAGGTGGCCATGTTATAGAGTCTGCAATGGCACTGCTATTAGTAAATGATTAAGAAACAACATTAAGAAAAACTAATTACAGACATATCAATTAATTTTAAGATGTCTTTTATTAGAAAATAATTATATTCCCTATAAATCATGACATATACAATTGCTGTTTAACATTTTACAATTGAAATTTATAATTAAATCGTTTTTCATTCATTTTATTCCATTATTGAACAATACAATAATAATTAAATAATAAAATTTACTAAACAATATTCTTTCTACTATAAGTAATAAAGTACTCTTAATTTTTGTGTGCTGGAAATAATAAACAAACTGATAGTATTATCAAGCTGACAAATTAGGTAATTAAGCCTATTAATTTGCAAAAAATTAAAATTATCATAACTTGCTTAATTTTCATTGAAAACTTTTGAGATTTTTTCAATTTATTATACTTTTGTTCTTTTCTAACAATTTAATTATTATTTTGGAATTTTATTTTTTATAGATATTTTTGTTTTGTATGAGATTGCCAAAAACATGATTTTTTTTATATCAGCATTTAGCCATTCAATGAAATAATTGCTATATTTGGATAATTGCTGGTCCTTTGAATAAAACATGCTATGAATGAAGAAAATTGGACCATATCTAAAAAAAATTTAATAAAAACCAATTAATATGCTAATTTTGAATAATGAATATTAACTCCTTTTACTGTCAACTATTTTTTTAAATTAAGCCTAAAATATGCAAAAAAAGTAAAAAAAATAAAATTGTGAAATCTTGCTTAATTTTCAAAGAAATCTATTAAAATTTTCAATATTTATTGCATTTTTTTGTTCTCTTTCTAACAATATAAGCATTTTTTTTATTTTATTTTTTTCCAATTTTTCATTATTTATACAAGAGTGCCACTTGATATGGTGAAAACACTATTTTTTTTATATATACTTTTAGCTATCCAATGAAAGATTCATATTTTTAGATAGTGACCTCTGTACAAAATGAGCCATGAATGAAGAAATTCAGCTAAAATTTTCAGAAATTGTTTATAAAAATCCATGAGTTATGTAACATCTGTTGAATGATGTTACATCATATAATTATTAAAAAAATTACATGAATTCATTGAAATATTGTCTTTTTTATTAATAATTCATATTTATTAACTTGTTCTTACTTTGTTTACATAAGTTTTAGCAATACTTTTTATAAATTTTTATTTATATGAAAAAATCCTAACATATAGGAAAATGGCATCATCTGGTACATAAGTACTTATGTATATTCTGTTCCTCTAATTGTACTGCAATTGGTTTATTGTAACTCCTTATCCAATGCCACTTACCCATACGCAAAGTAGACTTCGCTGCAATTTTCCGGGAAAGGAGTGGCTGTTGTAAAGCAATAAAAGTGCCATTCTCCTCTGATTATTTATTTGAGTTGACATCCAAGTAATAACAATATAGGATTATGATTATTATTGGAAATATAAATGATAGGAATATAATAACATGAAATTTTTCTAATAATGATTTTGGTTTTTTTTTTTTGCTATTACATACAATATTGAAAACAGTTCTATTTTTGAGAATTGGGAATAATATGTAAAATAATATATGCATTATTTTGATAGTTATACAGTCGAAGCCACTTATTAGAATCACTTTGCGAGATCTATTTGATAACAATAACCGATTGATAACATTAAGCAATGCATGTCAAAAAAGTATAATTTTTGATTTTTTTTTTATTATATATTATATACTGTATTTTGTGTTATATACAGTGTAATCTCGATTCATCGTTTTCGTCGGGACTCTCGAAAAAACCTTGGATACGAGAAAATAATAGATATGAGCATATAAAAAAATTTTAAAAAAAATGAAAATTAGATTAAAAGATAACGCTAATAATAATAATACAAAGCTCTATAACTGAGGACGAACACTTATTGAACTTTATATTGTATATTATGTAATCAATTAAGCAAAAAAGTGAAGTGAAATGATTTACGCTTAATGTTGCCAATTCTAGTTTATGGGAAATCATGAAGAACTGGAGCAATAGTAAGAAAATTCTTATATCAAAAATAATTTTTAAGTTTTTCAATAAAAGGAATTATAAAGTCACTAAATCTCTACATCAGCAATTTTAAACTATATATTTTGTCTTAAAAAAAAACATTAAAAATTGCCAGATCTGGCAACAGTAAGGCTGCGCCATTCATAAGAGCAAGACCTGTGGTGAAACCAACTAAAAGCACTGTGAAGTTTTGAAAAAGCAATTATATTTGTCTGTATGAATTTTATTAAATCAAAAACTTACATCATTCTGATAATTAATAATTAAAAAAAATGTACGTAAATTATATCTTTCCATTTAAATCGAATCTACATTATTTAAAATATATAAAGTCACTAAATCTCTACATCAGCAATTTTAAACTATATATTTTGTCTTAAAAAAAACATTAAAAATTGCCAGATCTGGCAACAGTAAGGCTGCGCCATTCATAAGAGCAAGACCTGTGGTGAAACCAACTAAAAGCACTGTGAAGTTTTGAAAAGCAATTATATTTGTCTGTATGAAATTTATTAAATCAAAAACTTACATCATTCTGATAATTAATAATTAAAAAAAATGTACGTAAATTATATCTTTCCATTTAAATCGAATCTACATTATTTAAAATAGAGGACAAGTGTTTATCTTCGGATTTTCTCGTTTTTTTTGCCTAAATTTCAGTGAAAACAAAGCAATAAATGAACAATTAACAAATAATTTTGTTTATTTTAATAGATTTAATCAATATTTTATTATTATCTGCGATATTTTTTTAGTTTTAAAAGTGGTATTTTATAGCAGTGTATCGATTCTGATGACAATAACCGAAATCCTGATTACTATAAGCGGAGTTTTCATTTGCATTTTAATATGGATGATTCGGGATCGTAAATTTTTGATAACGTTAAATGCTTGATAACAATATCCGCGATTACAATAAGTGGCTTCTACTGTATATATATCTTTAATATATAAAATGAATGGGATAACATAGAATCCTCTCTTGTATGTAGACTATATAGTCTACATATAAGATAGGAATCTATGCTATAATCTATAGCATAAAATATAAAATATTTTTTTTAAAATTAGCATAATAATTTTAGATGTTAATTTATAAAAATTTGAATTTCATGAAATTCAACTTACTTAATGCTTTTAAGAACATAGTATTATGTAAATCAGAGCTTCTATCTGTGAAATATTTTTCTATATACAAAATGTTCAGTAAGATTTAAAAATATAAAACAAAATTTCTTACAGAAAAACAAGATGAAAAGTTGAATAATTTTTGATACTGTATTTTCCTATAGAATTAAAAAAAAATGAATTTAAACTTTTATGATATATCCACTTTTGTGATTTCCATTATTCTGATATTTCATTTTATATAAAGTAATCAATTTATATATTAATATCAATTTTCCATTGTTTTTGTTTATTTTCAGAAACAGTATTTGTGTAAATCTTCAGATACTAGAAAACTGAATATTTATATAAATATACATTGTATATTTTAAATAATAGCAGCTTAACAACAATATAAATTGAAATATTATATAGATGAAAATAAAACTTTGTCTCTTTGAAAAATTACAAATTATATCAAAAAATTTCTTTATTGGGACTTTCATTTTATTATTCCACATGGGATTATGCTATATAATTGCTTTTCAAATCTTACTGAACATCCCATATAAAATGCAAGAGTTATAAAAGTTTATACCAATTAAAATAAATAAATTCAAAATAGAATTAGCATAATAAATTTTCTTTAAGGATTTTTAGTTTTAGTGTTTAAATTTTCTATTTAAATACTAAAACTAAATATCAATAATTATTTTTAAAAAATAATTATTTATTACAGATATATGGTGAAAGCATGCATCTTGTTGGTGTTACAAGTAGTCTGATTAATCAAACAGTAGTTTATAATTCTGATATTCAAGAATTATTACCTGAGAGTTTATTAGATGTTCAAGGCACTTTAGACTCAATGTTAGGTGATGCATATGTGTATGGAAGAGAATGGATTTCAACATCAGTATGTATTTTAATAATAAATAATTAATTTTTATATTAAATTAAAAATTATGATATTAATTTTAAATTATATAATTTTATGAAATTAAAATTTATCTATCTAAAAATCTTTAATACCTTAATTAATTCATTATCCTTTCTTGTTTGATAAATTTAACAGAAAAACAGCTTTTCACAAAAAAGTTTTATTAAGAACATTAACATTTTCAGCCTTCCATAAGGTCATCATTAGATATATAGTTTTAAACTAAAAGATTGTTAATAGATATAAACAATGTTCAGTTTCTCATAACAAAATAAAAAATATAGGATTAAAATATTTAGAATAGTGTATATATTTTTTGTTTTATTATAAGAAACTGAATACTATCTATGTTTACTAAGTCTTCTAGTTTAAAACTATATATTTGATGATGCTTTATGGAAGGCTGAAAATGCTACTGTTCTTAATAAAACTTTCCTGTGTTTTTTGTTAGTTTATTTATTTCCTGATGATAATATTAAATAAAAAAATTTCATATTTAACTATATAACAGAATTATTTTAATTTTTACTTTCATAAACAAAATATTTGTTTTATCATTATATATTTGGTATTCCAGATCAACTCATAAGTCATTAATGGAATCTTGTTAGAATTTCACAATGCAGTTTATACATTTATATTTTATTGTTTTCAACCCAAGCTGATAAAGTGCTTTTTCAAAACAATCTATTCATTGTCAATTAATATTTATCATTTAATACATCATGTAACTATGATTAAATTTTGAATAGATAAAAATTGACTTCCAATAAATTTTCTGAAATCACAGTAATCTATCATTCCATATTATTTTAAATCAGTTTGAAAAGAAATGCTTGAAATGATTTAATTAATTTTTTCATGCAGATACAATCCAATAAAAATTTATTTTATGATAAAAGTGCAATGTCAATGAATATATAAAATTAAAGAATTAGCCAAAAATGTTCTTTGATTAAGTAAATTTTTAGATTTCATAGTAGACATTTAATATTGCTAACCATATAGTCTGCTTCTGTTAAACTACCTAGGTAATGTAAACATTTTTTGATAAAATAGTTTATCTAACTGAAAATGCTTGTTAATTCATTTTATTTAATATATCAAGAAAATTTTATAATTTTTTCTTATGTGATTCTTTATATGTACTAAGTACTAGATTTGGTAATATTTGGTACTAAGTACTAGATTTTGGTTATATTTTCATTAAATCTGAAAGAAATTCATTATTTTAGAATAAAGGATAAATTGTGAAAATTGGCAGAAAATAAACTAATGCAAATCAACATATTATAACAAACTTCTAATACTTTATAGATATCCTTTATATTAAGAGTTTGAATAAATATATTCAGTGGGCTTAATAAATTGTCATCAGTTAACAGGAAGAGATGAATACACTATTAGAGATTAATGAATTAACAGCTTTAATACAGATTTTTCCAAATACCTTGCAGAAAAATGCATTTTGATTTTCATCAGTTTATTGCAAGCATTGTGATTTTCAATTCTAGAGTAATAACAATTACAAGAGGTGATGAATATTACAAAAAATTAATTTTAGTAAAAAACAAAATTTGATATATTCAATAAGTGGTTGTTACTTTATACAAACAAAGATTCATATTTAAAATTATAAACAATAAGTCCCACAAGTTTGTGATGAAATTTTAGTAAAGTTATATATATTTTTAAAAATACATACATTTTGCAGGTTGCTTTTTTAAAAAGAATTTAGACCTATTGTTTAAGTTTAAATATGAATTTCTTTTATAGAATCTACGTACCAGGATGTCAAATTTTATTTTTTTTTTACTAAAATTAATTTTTGTAATATTCAATACCTGTAATGTACAATTCATATAATTGCTAATCTACAATTCTAAACCATCATGCTTACAATAAACTGATGAGGGTTTATAAGAAAATAAAACCGAAATGTATTTTTTCAGCAAGGTGTTTGAAAAAAATCTGTATCAGAACCAGAATCTATAATAACTGTTTCTTCATTAATCTCTTCCCATTAATCAATGTAGTTTACTAAGTCTACTGGGTATATCTATTTGGACTCTTCACGTAAACACAAATATATCAATACTATACAACGCATCGCTCCACGTTATCAACCTACTATTTTCCTAAAATAAATTTACAATCGATATACAGTATATATCATTTATATTTAGAAATTTATTACGCAAAATTTTTCATCTATTCATTATTATTGAAGTTAAATTGTAGTAATGAAATGTAATTTGTTTATAAATTAAATAAATAAATAAAACAGATTCGATATCAAACTAAAATAATCAAAGATCAGTAGCTAACTATCGTATTGAGATGCACAATGATGTTCGGTGTAGCTGAGCTCAAAAGATGTTTTCCAAGTATCGAAATATATAGAATATATATTAGGGGTGACCAAGCTTCATGTCACTATGAGCCATTTAGGAGAATCTCAAATAGCTGAGAGCCACAATCAGTTCTTTCTGGATCAAAGTGGGCTGTATCAGTTTTTTCGAGTAATCTTGACAATGGTTTTTCAAAAATTGTTTATTATATATTTCACATGCATTTACTTCATATAGATGCATACTACTTTTTACAATAAATAAACAAATTACAAAAATTAAGATGATCTCCATATTAACTATCAACTTTCATGATATGGAGCCACACTGAAGGTATCAAAGAGCCGAATGAGCTCGCGACAACGGCATAGCTGAAAACTAAGAGACCCTCCCGCAAAAATGTCGATGGGACCCCCTCTTTTTAATTTATCGATATAATTTATTTCAAACGCTATCTAAACTCTGTAACGGAGGGCGTTGACGTACATTTCTAATAAATGTCGGCGTAAAAATGATTTGCTTAAACGTAAACGATCATAACCCTTAACTCTGGGTATCAACGTTTATTTATAAGGATGTCACGTAAAAAAAAGCCTAACGCAAACTAATTTATTAATAAGGTTAATACGCGAAACTTTATACAGGTGAAAATAAATTTTTTATATATACAAATTGTAAAACTTTTAAACAGATCTACATTGATTTAAATGAACATAATTTTATTTGGACAAATTAAATGCATCAGAAGATATTTAAGTTTACATGCGTTTGCATTTTTATTTGCAAATTCTTCTATGAGTAGCTAGATTGATATTAAGTTTTTTTAGCTCTGTCGTATTCTATGGATAAAATACCTGCTAATCGCACTTGCATCATTATGCTACGTATGTAAATAATTTTTAATTATTTTTAGTTTAGAAAAAGATCGTTCTACCTAGTAACAGGTAATGTCAAATATAATTTTATAGCTATAATTATATCGGAGATGTTACTCAAAAAAGATGAATGAGTTTTTATCAAGTATTTAAAAAGATCATTGATGGACATATTATCTGATATATTGTTCTGTATTAAATTTCGAACCGACAAAAACTGATGTGTAAAATCAGTTGCTAATTCTTCAGAGTAGAAACTTATTAGCTCTTCTGATGCTAGAAACAGCTCGTCAACTTTCATTCTTTGGAGATTTACTGGAAAAAGACAGCGAAACTTTAGCTTATTGCTCTCACTCC
This sequence comes from Olivierus martensii, assembly GCA_000484575.1. Lineage (NCBI taxonomy): Eukaryota > Metazoa > Arthropoda > Arachnida > Scorpiones > Buthidae > Olivierus > Olivierus martensii. The sequence goes on along the minus strand of AYEL01076166.1, from coordinate 122,808 downwards.
TTCGAATCGAGTGCTTAGTTGATCAATAATAATATCAAGGTGATAGTTGAAAACGTGTACTTTAAAGATTGTTTGGGTTTTAGAGGTTTTTTCTTCAGGGTGAGTTGGGGCCCCACGAAGCTCGGGGCCCCCCCGTCGCGGGGTCTGCTGACCGTCAGCTACGCCACTGGTTTCCCCCCTCAAAGCCAAGTGACTGTTCTTGGACTGCTCCTCGTCCGGTTTTACTAAACGGGCTCGCTAGCCACAGTTTGGCCACTATTGATATATATTTTAATATATTTGCTAACTTTTTAATTTGAATATTCAAAAACAATTAATTTTTTTATAATCAGTTTCATTTCGAAACATTAGTAAATTAATTAATTATAATACTGCTATATTTCAAATTAAAGATATAGCAGCTGCCACTTCATAGTCCAACATCGGTTGATCATAACGATTGTTGACTTTGTGATTGACCAATACTGGTGATAGGGTCAGTTGAAGGATTTTTTTGTCATTAGATGACGCCACTTTCCATTCTAAAAAAATACTAAATGACAGGGCGAAACAAGCCCTTCCATAGGTTGCCCACTCCTGTGGAGGGATCAGCCAGATTGTGGAGGACGGGGATCGATGGGGACGGGACCCCATTAAAAAGGGGTCCACCGGCCCGTCCCATTTTCAATGGGTGGAACCCGAGACTCGAACCCGGGTCCTCCAGATTGGAAAGCCGAAGTTTTTCCACGTGGCCAATCCGGCCGACTTAACTGAAAGATTGAAGGATAGGTCAAACTTTGAACTCTTGTAAAATAAATGGAGTTTTGGAATTTAATTCTCTACTTCAGTGTTTTCCAAATTGTGGAGCGCGTAAGAATTAACAAAAGCATCATTTTTGAGTCAAACAAGCAAAAAATAAATTCAAATTGATATCGAAAAAAAAAGGAATCAGCAAAAGGATTATAAATACAGTACATATATTCATGTATCCAGAAACTTTCTGCTGTAGTTATTTTAAAGAAAAAATACCGATCTCATTTAGTGATTGAAAAAGAATTGCGAGTAGCGATATCACCCGATTTGAGAAAATTTATGTTGAAAAACAAGCTCATCCATCGCATTAAATATTATATTCTATTAAACGTGTATTTTATTTTTGTTTTTTTTTAAGTTCATCCATCGCATTAAATATTATATTCTATTAAACGTGTATTTTATTTTTGTTTTTTTTTTTTAATTCGCATTAAATATTATATTCTATTAAACGTGTATTTTATTTTTGTTTTTTTTTAAGTTTTTAATTGTATTCAAAATTATTACACCACAATAAATATATATTTTTATGTATAAGAACTTTATTTATACAAAATATGGTATATTGTTTTATAGTATTAAACTGTAAGTAGAAAGTATTCAAAATTTAGACTGTTATGAAAATGAGGGGCATATCAATTTTTTATGAAAAAAGGGGGCGCAGACATAGAAAGTTTGGAAACCACTGCTTATTTTTCAAGTATTTTTTCTGTAACATTTTAACGTTCATGTAATAAGATGAAATTTGGATAAAAACTTCTTATCAGTAATAAAATTAAAACTTAAACTTTTCATAAATAGTTTTCTATAATATAAGTGTACAACTTATTGAAGTGAGCGCAGTATAATTTTCAACTCAATCATTGATATCAATATCCATAATAAGCCAAAAACGAATAGGGAATGATATTTGGGTCCCTATTATCTTATATAACACTTTCCTAGTGTATTTTTTTTTGTCAAAAGATGACGCCACACTTCATTCTGAAAGAATACTATGTGGTGCGAATCCTAGTATATTATTATAATAAAACTATAACATTTGAAATATTATGTATAATCCAAACAAAATAACATGAATATTGTTGTTCTAATTTTTTGAGTAACTTAAATTTTCAGAAAGTTAAACAAGAGAATCTGAATATTCATATATGTCCAATAGTGTTCATTTAGCACGCTAGATAGTTATTGATATTATTGGCTTCATAATAGGATATCCACCTTATACTTTCAGAATCTATTTCCCACACTTTCATATTATTCTGAAAAATCCGGATTTAACCCGTCGATCCCTATCTTTCATTTGATGGCAAATCCCCGTCATGGTCTGAGTGATTCAGCGGTTCTCAACCTTTTTATAAATGCGTATCACCAAACTCAAAAATAAAAAATTTCAGTACCACCAACAAAAATATACTTGTTATACAAATAGGAAGTCAAGGTTATACACGTATCAGTAGTCATATCTCGGGTACCACAGGTTGAGAACCGCTGGAGTGATTCATTATGGACTCCGCAATAACCTACTGATGAGAGATTGAATAATAAATAAATGGCTAGTCTGGATATATCTATCACTCTCTAATATAATAACGCTAAAACTTTTATAATATAAAGAAACAGTTTTTATTGCTAAAAAAGAGAATAATTAACTTAAAAACTGGATGGTAAATTATACAGTAGCATTCACCGGGATTTGTTTACCGTATTAGCCTTTTAATATACTATAAATTTTAATTGTTTTTAATTAAAGTATTGTATACAGAGTATTTTAAAAATTGTTATTACAAACGTTTTTGATAAACAGAAGGACAAAAGCTAAGAATTTTGCAATGAAAAATATGTGGACACTGATGTGTCATTAAGATGTAACAGATAAAGGTATCAGGAGAGTGCTTGAAAGGTCAATGATGCATAGTTCATTGCAGCGTGACCAATCTGGATATGAGCATGGTGTGGTGTTCAGAAGGAGAAAGAATGATTATAAATATTAAGTACGTAAATTGTTTCAAGAAATGTTAACAGGAAGCACTATATGGCAGTCTTCATTTTCACATAGCAATATCACTGCTATGTGAAAATGAAGACTTGTCAAATGATCATCCACTCATTCAACTGATGTGGCATACAGAATGTTTTTGAGATGACCCTAACAGAAGTCGTACCAGTGGCGCCTTAACTACCTCTGGTGCCATATTGACGAACCAAAGTTTATTGAGAAATGCTTGGCTTTGTTCTTTAAGTTCATAACAACAGTTTTGAAACATCTCTATATCCATGCGAATAAAAATTAAAATGCTTATTTTAAGCATTCGTAATAAAATTTTGTATATATAAAAATTTGGAAAAATTAAAAATCGAGGATACAGCAGAGTTCTTTTTTTTCTAGAATTAAATATTTAATCTAAATATAATAGCCTCATACATCGAAATTTGGAATTATAAACTATGTTTCGAAAAATAAATGGATAGTAATGAGAAAATTATTTTCGAAAAGTACAGCAATAAAAATTAAAAATTTTTAGCAATATTTAATAAAGTATGTCGGAAAAAGAAAATAACAGAAATTTGCAGCCTTACTTTGAGAGATTCGCTAAAATTGTTACATTGTTATAATTTTTCGCTTTTTTTTTAAGTCTAGTTTTCCAAGTTTATTAAATTTAGAACGAGATCAGAATTTTATAAGAGGAGTCCTTGGAGGAGTCACATAGAAATAACAATTTAATATTGTTGTTATTACAAAAATTTTGCTTTTTTATAAAATCTAGATTAAAAATAGCAGTATTTATTTTTATTATAAGCATATTATCATAAAATTAATGATGATTAAAATGCGATATGAAAAACAGTATTAAAAATGCCAATAAAATCGTTCAAAATTTTTTTTATTATTGTCGTTTTTAAATAATTATATATATTTATGAATTTACGAATCATTAAATGTATATAATTATTTTTCTCTTTTTATCGCATATTAGTACAATAATGTAAAAAAAGCAAAGTTTAAAACTTGAGAGAAATTACGGTATATCAATAATCCATCTGATATATGAATTTAATGAAAAAAGTTTAAATATCCTATATAAAAATATCTGATATAAATCTTTTTCAATATTTGAAATTTAATTATATTAATAAATTAAATTTTCTCTCTTAATCGGAAACATTGTATCAATCACATCCTTGTGTTCGAGAATCTTATCTTGTAAAACTATCATGTAAGTTTATGAGAAAACATTTTTTTTTATCTTTTACATATGTAGAAATAATTTTATTATTAAAATAAAATTTGTCAGATGTAGCTTTGTAGCATTCGTGTTTTCAAAAAAATGCAGTGTAGCATATTCAAAATTTCAAAAATCTCATAAAATATATTTTATAACAACGACGTTTGAATGACAAAAGTAAAATATTTATACTGTATAATTTAATCCTGAAATAAATATATTTACTGTGTTAGTGAATTTAGTTTCCTATTTTTTTCCATTAAAGAATCATAATCAAATTGTGAATAATAAATTTTTCCAATACTTATAAGTGAAACCTAAAACAACTTTTAAAATTTAATTATTATTATTTTTAATAAAATATAATTCTAAAAACCGTAATAGATTATTAAAAAAAGTCTACTTAAAGTAAAAGCTTTAATCCTTTAATTGTTTTTATAAATAAATAAATTCAACAGCTCATTGAACGTTTTCTTTCTGAGAAAAGTTATGTAGGTTTATTTTAATTATCTTTAACAAAAAATAAAAAAATAAAAATAAATAAAACATTCTTAATTTAAATTTTAACAAAATAGCAGAATGAATTCTTTCTTCAAAAGCTTTTATCTCCAGAGAAAAAGATGTTATTTTTCTAAAAAAAAAGAATTAATTCCACAAAGTCATTGTGTGGCTGCAACACATTTTACTTGATAAGAGATGTTGAAACGAATAACCGACAGACTTTATTGGTGACTGTTTAAAGAATTTTCTTAAAGTAGACAATTATATAATAATATAATAAAAATTTATATAATCACAATTATTTAAATTTTTAATTATTATTGATTATAAATCATTAGAGTTGATCCATAAATAATAAAAGGAAAAGATTTGCTGACGAAATAATGTTGTACGAAAGCTAGGTTGATTTCATTCCTACGCTTAAATAAATAAATGAGATGAAAAAAGGTTTACCTAGAGGATGTTCCTGAGTTTTTGAAGGAGTCTGTATAACAGGTAGAGTAGAACGAATTTTATTGCCTCTTCTAAATCCAGTTGCTGATGTTTCCACTTCAGACATAATTCCCGGATCATCATCATAAACACTAGCGGGTGGTTGATAAAATTGAGGATTCCTTTGAGCAAAATGACCCTAGGGGAAAAAAAATTAAATTTTAATATCAGAATAAAAAATATAATTTTAAAATATATAGTAATTTCATATTTATATAATTACTGACGATTCGTTTTAGATTAAAACAATTAAAATTAATTTAGATGAAATAATGTTATAAATAATTATCGCGATATCAAAATCTAACTTAAAAATCGATTAATTAATTCATTATTCTGATATTTAGAATTATTAAATGTGTATTTGAATACAGTTAATTTTTTTTTTTTCAAATCAAACAAAATAATTCTATAAGAATAAAACTTTCAAGAGGATCGGAAACATCAGTTTTTATTTGTACAGTACAGTATGTATTTATACAGGAACGTTCGAATTCAGATTGGTGTCACCATTCCGATAATTTTTTGATTGCAGATAAAGATGAAGTTAAATTTAACCTAGGTCATGTAACATGTCAACTCAAGTAAATCTATCAGAAAAAAACTGTGATTGATGTCTTCTTTCACATTTATCTTGCAATGTAACATTTGTTCCTGGCTGTCCCATCGGATCATCTATTGATGTGTTCAAACTACTGTGACCAGATAAAATCCCAATTCTCACTATAACTTCATTATTTAAGAGGTATTTTTCTTTTAATGGTTTGGATCATTAATGTATTAATGTACACAACACATACAAGAATATCAGTGTATGTGTAAGATTATAATTAATATTTCATTAATGAAGATATTTGATAATTTCATTAATAAAAATCTATAGAAATCTATATAAAATAATTTCTTACTTTCTAATTTTAATAATATTCTATACATTTTAATTTTCAATTTAAAATTACAAAAAAAAGAAAAAAAAAAGAATATTTTTCAAAATAAGAGATATAGCAATAACTATAAAACTAAGAACGTAGTTGCTCTTTATTATTATAAGAATCAATATAGCCGAAATTCAATTCGTTATAATTTTCGTTCTAAATTACTCTGACATTTATATTCAGTAAAACATAAGATGAAAATTTTTAATCGTCAAATTCAAATAATAATGAGCAGTTTTTTCTTTTTTTCTCTTTGCTCCTCTGATGGAAGAGAGGTGCAGATCTCCTCTTCCATCCGCAATTCAACAGATTTTATCATCCATAAAATTTCACCAAATTTGGAATTTGTATGCTACTTATATTACTTAAGCTCCCCTAAAAATTTCGGCACAGATTTTTGATAGTTGGATTAAAAATAGTGCGATATATTTACCAAATTGCCTTTCTCATAGAACCATTTTCATTTAAAAAAATTAATAATACAGTAGTTAATTGGCATTAAATCATTAGCCAAAAATAATGTTATTAGATGCTTTTATAATAATATGAAATAAATAAATGATTCATATTTTCTTTTTTGTTTTATAAAACTACTTTTTACTGACTCTCATGTTAGGTGAATGACTTCAAAATATTGTAATATCCTATTCATTTTTCTAAATAATTAAGCATTAGAAACTTCCTTTTAGAAGGAAGTTTCCTTTTAAATCAGACACTTTTCTTAACGCTGCAACTTTTAATTAACAGTATTCAAATTAAACGATGCAATTTTCGCAGCGTTAAGAAAGTGTCTGATTTAATTCCTTAGATATCATTTTTTCAGATACTTCAGATTGCGAGTTTGCAAAATCATTATCTAGAGATTTTTATGTCCCTCCTGTCTATAACAATATTATCGTTTTCAATAATAATCGCTTCTTTCTTCCAATCAGCATGAATAGATGCTGCTGATGAAAGAGAGAGAGATCCCTCGAGTATTCTGTTATTTAATGATTTTGATGTTGGTTTTATTTTCCATGAATTTTTGAACGTTTATTTTCCTAATATGTGATAAGTATCTTACAGCATATTTGTTTTTCAGATATCTAATTTTTCACTATCAAGACAGACTTGTTGAAGTAAACCTGTTGCCTGTATAAAAATTTTAATATTTTCAAAACTAAACTAATAATTCTTTTAAACAGGAAATAAATTGCACCCTATTCAAGCTAACAATCATCTTGAAACTACTTTCAGTTTCAACAATCTTGATGTTTTGCTTTCTTTGACTAATTTTCTGATCATAAGAGCTATTCAATTTAGTCATTCAATTTTATTTTCGTTATCTGAGAGACATTTTGTATGAACTTGTTTGAGAAATATTACTACAGTTAACAGAAAAATCCTTATGCTTGATAAAATAGTTCCAGGCTCTTTTATTGGAAGAAAATCTAATAGCATATATTATTATTTTTCCATTTAAAATTTAAGAAATGACTAATTTGCTTCTTGATTAACGCACTGTAATCTAAAGAAAATCTACTAATTTAGACTTAATTAGTTCTCCTACTTTCTCTGGATTTTCCTTTTTCGTTTGAATCCAACAATCCTAATCTTAGGAAATCTTTTAAAAATCCCAGCCTGATCGATTCTATATTAACTTCAGAGGAAAGTGTTTACCAATTTCACGAAATAATTTGCGTTATTTATCATATTAGGAATCCAAACAGTCCACAATGAATATAAGATATGCAGAGTTATTTTTTAATGATCATTAACGAAAAATATTTGATTTCTTTCATACAGAAAAATTAAAAAAAAAAAACGCAAGAATTTGAAATGGCATCTCCTGAATAACTGATTAAATGGCTTAAGCTTTATTTTTTGCATGCCAATTTACGTATTCTAACTTTCTCGACTAATTTAAATGTCTGATCTCATGGAGAATATATAACTTTTTCGCATAAAAGATTATAATTAAGTCACATCCCATTGGCTGCTATCATTATATTGTAAGATTTTTATCATTTTGACTATCAGACTGTATTTCTAATTAATTAAAGAATTTATACATTTATAAATTCTTTAATTATAAATTTATACATAAATTTGTTTACGCGATAATAATAATAAATTTTAATTTTTTAATATAAAGCAATAAGAATCAATCATATGTGAGGATCATTAATAATTTTAATAAATTTATATGCTTGACATTCCGGCTATTTTCTTTTTGAGTTCTGAAAATCATGATTATAATTTCATCATGCTGTGATTAGTTAACGATGGTATAATTTAGTAGAGATGCTACCCTCTTGAGGGTCCAGACAACCCCGGGCACCACTCCATCAGGCTCCCAACTTCTGACCATTATGGCAAAGTTGAACTATCAACAGCCCAGAAAAGATCACTGGAGCAAGTAACCTCCTTGTCATGTAAAGGCATGGGCCCAGAAGGAGAGTTTGAATGTTGTTTTTCCCCTTTCTCTCTTTCTTTCCCTTCTTTTCTTCCTTCTTTGAGTACTGCTCACTTTATTACAAGGATACGGGCGTGATGATGATATTGTTGTTAATAGATTATATGGCATTCAAACCCATATAAAAATTTTAGATTGAAATATTAATAGGTTTGAATATGATATTAATACATATAATTAATATACATGTTAAAAAATTATTTCTATACTATATCGAATGTTAATGAAAAAAATTCATTTTATAATAAAAATAATATATTATAAACAATTTTAAATTTACAAACCAAGTTTTATTATATAATTAACTCGCAATATAATTAAAACATAGTATAATGTTAATATTTTTAACATTACAGTACAGTATTTGCATATATTCATTCTGTTAAATAATAATTAATTATTTTGTCCTTTTCTTTAGTTCAGTTATTATTCCTTACTTAAAATACAACCATAAACTAGTAATCATGAAATTTTTTTATATATAAATTTTTAACTTTCCTAATGGATAGAGTTAAAAACGTTTTTATGTATAAAACTAATCGATTGATTAACAATACTTAATGACAGTTTAAATGGTTACATTTATAAAAATTAGATTAAATAATAGTTTAAAATATTTAATCTATATTTTAATATTTTTTCTACAGTTTTATTTTTATGATTTAATAATTGAATCTTATACTATACAAAACTACAATCAGAATTTAGAAAGTACAGTATATAGATAACATTACAAGAAATCATCATTTCTTAAGAAAATTCCCTACAATAAATGAATAGTAGAATAAAAAGTTCGATTTTAAACTAGAGAAATAAATATTGTCCAAATCAGAATATTTCATCAATCACAGAATTCTAAAAATATTTTTTTTTTACTAAAGAAAATATTTATTGGAATGCGTTATAAGTTTTTCCAAAACTAAAAAAAAATCACATTTATCTTGGTTTTGTCATTAATTTGATAATCAATACTTACAGAATGAATAAAAAATAAACAGGTTCTAGTTCTGCTGCAAAAATAAAGAACGATATATAAAAAATAAAAACACATTCGATCAATATAATTAAACATAGAGTAAATTAAATATAATTATAGTATCAATCAGTAACGATAAGAAGATATTATACAGACTAGAATTGCCAGTATCTATACGATTATATCTGTTAAAGAGTTCGTGATTAAAATAATGAACAAACGTAACGAATAGAAAAATAAAGAGAAAAATCGAATTGGTGGAAATAACTTTCGGAAATAACTCATCTGATTTTATATAATTATTAATCTACATCTCTTACATATAATGAAGTTAACTGGGATGTATACAGCTTATATTCAAATCAAGAATACTTTCGGATAATCAACGAAGTTTACACACCGAAAGAAACCAAATAAATCTCCTTTCAGGCAATTTAAATAAGATACTTACAGAATTGTGATATATCGATCGATAATTGTTCGTGTTTTATTTTTTGAATAGTCTTTCAGAATAATAATTCTGAATCTGTCGAAATAAAATAAATTGTTCCTTTTACTTTCAATTATTCTGTTACACTTTGACGATTGTTATATGATATGAATAGTATCGAAGTAATAAAATATTCTCTTGACAACCGTACAAAAGAATATGGCAGACTGACACGCGATGAGAATTGGTTGAATGTATTAAAAAACTTCGATAAAGTATTCAGAGAAGAATATGATAACTTAGAAGATATAAATAAATATATACAGTATTTTTCTTATTTTCGAGTTAACTCGGCACGAAGATCAATAAAAAAAAAAAAAAATTGATCCAAATGAAAAATGACTCTTTCGAGTAAATATATTAAGCTATCAATATCTAATACTATTAATTTTTAAAGAATAAAATTAAAATTTATGAGATAATCATTGTTTCGCACAAAAATATTTTTAAAATAATGATAGATTCGCGATTGAAGTTAACAACAGTATGGAAGAAAAATTATTAAACATTTTAATAAATAATCTACCAACAAAGCTATTATTATTCAACTTTCGTGATATTTCTTCTTTGGATGATTACAGAATTTAAAAAAAAAGAAACTACAATGCTGAAGCTAAACACGCTTGGGTTTATGTCAATAAGCTTCAGGCAATATCTAGTTTTCAACTTTCCGCAAATTTATTTTATCAATGTACAAAATTGCTTTTATAAATTTCTTTAAAAAGAAAAAAATGATACATAGTTAATTTATTTTTCATTTTTTGATGCATTGAATTAAAAAAATTGCTCTAATTAGTAGTCACCCATGTTTGTTTAAGTGAATAAAAACTTTCCATAAAGATTATTTTATTATTTAACAATATAAATGTTTATATTATTTTTTATAAGAGGAGGGAAATAAAAGGGTCAAAATTCACTTTCTAGATATTAAAAGCCAACATTTTAATTGAAGAACCAAATTTCATTCAAATATTGTTATTCTAAAAAATGAAATTTTTTTTTATTTTTGATATAGCAAAACTCTTTAATCATAAATGCTAGAATGTTATTCGAAATTTCGTTTAAATCCATTCTAAATTATGGAAGATAAACCGCATTAAAATAGTTGATCAATCGCCATTTTGAAACAAAATGGTGCCCAGTATGGCTGAACGAATCTTAAAATTGATTGTTTACTTTAATTTAGATTCTAGTATAATATAAATGAATATTTCTATCTCGATTTATACAGAGCATTATTTGAATATAAATAAAATAAACTTGAATTATTAAAATTTCATAAGTGAATTAATGTTTAATTGTTACTGTTAGCAAATGGCAAGATTGGTGTTGCGTTAATCATCAGTTTTACATACAGATGTCTATAATTAAATGAATATAAAGTATCAAAACTGTGTTTGACAGATCGGAAATGATATATGGTTTTTATAATTTTTTTAGAATGTAAAAAAATTCAAAATAAACTTTAGGAATTAAATTGACTAATCATTCATCTTAGGGCAATAAAATAAAAATCTCTATCAGACATGAAAACCCATTAAAAGGAAATCGAAATTCAACACAGAATTTTATCGATGAATGTCGAAAAGGTGGAAACTAATTGAAGAAAAAAATTTATAGCTGAAATAATTTTAAGAAAGTAATTAAGAATTATGTAATTTATCAAGAACAAGAGATAAAAATAAACTACCATAATGATGGAAACACGAAATGATGTTTTCTTATCAAAACATATAATAAACGTAAAAAAATATAATTTAAGAAAACATTTCCTTCATAAAATGATCAGATAAAAAATATTGTTATATTCGATCGATGGACAATAAGAATGTTGATTTACGAAACATTTTTCAATCTTCAATTTTCTGAAGACAATGGTAAGAGTAAACAATAATATCGTGTCCACTTGTTATATAGAACATAATATTTATTGATTATAAAAATTCGAAATTTCAAATTTTATTTAGAGTTATTAATCATAAATTTATCAACACCCTAAATTTTTAAATTTTGATAAAATATATTATATATAATCCATATATTAAAATTCGCATAATAAAATCTCATTTTTTTGTTACATTTTATATTTTAGAAATTTAAAAATAATTTCTTAACATAAAACTTAAATTTATCCTCAAAAATTTCTACATCCTTGTTACATTGCTTTTTTGTTTTAATAATTTTTTTTTTGAAATATAATTCCAGCACGAAACCAAACACTACCAACTTCTACTGAATGAATAAGTTTAAGATGTTTGGCAGTAATATCAATTGTTACATAAATAAATAAAAGATATCAAATTTAGTTTTATTATACACTTATGAAGATGATGAACAGTTTCGACATTAAATTAACACGCAAAAGAATTGTTTGAATAGAATGCAGTTCGAATCTTTTTAAGTAAAGCAGTGAAAAAAAAAATTCAGATATGCAAAAGAACTGAAGAGGAAAAATTCTCTGATTAATTTTTAATTAAAATTTTTGCCAGAATTTCAAGATTTCGTATAATCATTAAATATTCTCTTTTACATTATGACATTTAATTAAAACTGCAATCGAAAATTTTCTGATATATTTTAAAAGATTAGATAAATTAATAGCACGTTTTATTATTCCTCAGGAAAAATTTTTCCGATGTAAATATGATATTTAAAAATACTACTAAAGATGTTGCTTTTACATTTATTAAATCTCACGTTTCCAGAATTTATCATTTGTAACTTAACCCAATAAAAATGACGAAATTTTATACCATAGACTTTTAAAAATTCTTTCACGAAGAAGAATTTAGGAAAATATTCGAACTATGTAAATTTAGTCATAAAATACTATATAAACTCTTTGCGCTATTTTCGACAGCTAAAACATTTGTGATATTGTTATTCGCCAATTTACATAATATCTGATAAAGTAACTAAATTAATTCGTTTATCAGAGGAACACATGGAAATTACGTAAAATGACAAAATTTGCATCGAAATTGGAATCTAGAAACTTCGAGATAAAATTAAAAAATATAATCTTGTGTCATATTAGATTAATTAAAAATAATATACATTAATTTTGCATATTAAAGACAAATTTTATTCCAAAGGTATAATATTCTATAATGTTTTTAATCATCGAAATCAATACAAGAATACTTTGAAAAAGTTATGTGATGATCGATATAACTCACATGTCTTGCTGTAATGTCTGAATAAATATTTTTAGAAGTCGTTTTTGCTGTGATAGGATTTTCAGAAAATTCTTTAAATAGTACGATTTATATCTGTATAAAGGATAAAACATTCCAGAATATTTTTTCTTGATAAAAACTAGAGAAAAGTTTATATCAAGTATTTCATTATTTTTAATTTATTAGATAAAATCAAGAGAAAATGTAATTACGTTTTATAAAATTAATACAGATTGATCAATTATATTGCAGTTTTTCAGAACTTTTAATTATGATTTTATCCCGTTCTTTTTATTATTATTTTTTTATTTTACTGGAAACATTTCACAAAAAAATTTTATTTCTGGCTGATTGATTTTATGATCTTTTTTTTTTTTATAAAAAATATCATTATTGAAGTGTCTCCTGTTGATATAAATCTTATAAATTTCGACAAGATTTAACAACAAGAGAAAGTTAATCTGTTCAAGATCGCAAATGAATAAAATAATAGAGTATTGTAAATTTAGGATATTTAGTGTTCTACTCGAAAAAAAAATCCAAATATTTTATTTATAATAAAATTTTTACAATTTTTGCCAAATTAAATAACGAAATATCGTTTGTTAAACGTAATTTTCGAGAATTTTTTTTTTATCAAAGTAAATTTTATAAATAATTTGGTTTTTAAAAAATATTAATAGTTTCTTTTTTTTTTTAATTCTTTCCAGCATATCTATCTATCTGTTTATTAAAATCTTTCTTTTGGAAACTATCAACAGAAAACTGCTCTAAGAATAACAGAAGCTCTGTGAAAAAAATAATAAAATCTATTTTCTAAAGTTCACTATTTTGGAATGATTTAAAGATGAGCAATTAAAATATAATATGCCATCAATGAGGATCCGAGTTCTGTTTGATAATCAAACCTCAAATCGCCTAATGTCAACCATTTTAAAATATTGTATATACCGTAAAAATACTAGATTAAAGTTCAAAAGTTATTAAAGATGTCTACTATTTTTAAATGGCTGAAGATCAATCATCCAACTAAAATTAATAAAAATCATTAATTGATTAATTAATTCAAAAATATTAGTAGGGACAGACACTCATACATACAAAGATCTTATAAGCATCACTTTCAGAAAGCAGGTTGAAAATTACGATAAAATTCCACGCTATTCTTATATCATTTTCTTATCAACAATAATTTTTTATTGGATATTCTATATTAATTATTAATATAAAATTTGCAAGTTTAAATGTTTTTACACTTAAATTATTCGATTTTATATATTTTTCTCCTTAAATATTTATAAACATTGTTAGAAAACTGACAGATTTTAAATCGTGGAAGTTGTCAACATTTTATTTGTCCATGTTCAGATGCTATGTTACGTTACAGTAGTTTCTACATTTTTAAAGAAACATTGCTCAAAGAAAATTATAAATAATACATCAAATGGCATCGAATTCGAACCGGTAAAGAGCATAAATAAAAATGTATGCTGTATTAAAAGTATATTTTTGAAAAATGCGCTTAGAGAGTGTTAAAAATTCCGATAATTATCACCAAAATAGCAACGTTTAAAACTTCGTCGATTTTATAAGTTATTTGTCGAGATATCTGCATATTATATCGATTATGCCAATCGATTTTCTCCATTAAAAATAATTATTTTTAACTGATGTAGTAAGATTTGATGGGTTGGATAACTGAAGTATTTAAAATTTCATACCAATCGCATTTTGTTATACACGGTAACCAGAATAATTTTTAACAACTAACTTAATTATTTAAAGAGAAGCCGAGAATCAAAAAAAGCCGAAAAATCGAAAAATATTGGATATGGCAGATGTGTATCCTGTTTTTTTCCTATCTGTACTAAGTTTTCGTTAAAAGAATGTGACGGTGCGTCATAAGCCGCGATGTTTGGCGTAATTATAAACGACATGTTCATATCCTACTGTCCAATCAAGTTCTAATAAAGCGAATCGTTTTATCCCTGGATGCCAGCTTTCTCTCACGACAGATGGTTAATACAATAAAGTATATAAGCAGCAGCAACGTTTAGACGCGATGAAATTTCGTTTAATCGGTATTATTAAACGTTTCAAACTATAAATAAGCATTTTATTTATATAAATATATAGAGATAAATTTAACTTGATTTAATCTGACGATAGCGTCGAATAGAGAAAAAAACGCGCGTTAAAATCTTCAAAAATCCGATATGAAGACTTGAATAAAACGAGGAAAAATTTGATGCTTCAACTCGTTTGCCAGATTAACGACATTTATAATGCGGTACATAAAACGTTCGCGCGTCAATACACTATTTACCTCCAACAGCCAATGTTATAAACTATACTCCAGTGCATTGGAGTATCGATTTGGAAGTGAGAGATTTTGCCCGCTACAACAGCCAACATAAGCACACTCCAGCACGAAAGATTATTATTATTAATGGAAAAAAATTAAATGCACGGCCATTCTTCAAATAAATATACTTGTAAAAATAATAAAAATATAAATATATGCACCATTTAAATGAAGCATCCATAGATCGATTTAGAGAGCGTACTAAAAGATATCACCTTTAAATTAAGCTAGAGGATAATTTTGTTAAGTCATTTGAGATAATAATATGGCGTTAAATGAATGCAAATTTTATTCATCGGTAGTAAAACGTTATAAACATCAAAACAGTCGGCTGGAAATCCGTTTAAATAAATTTTAGATCATTGCTAAGTTTAAATAACAAATTAATAATGCCTAAATTGGAATAATGTCTAACTATTATTTGGATTGTTTGCTTCTCTATTCATTCGACGTATCGGAAGTGACAGATCATCATCTCAGAATTTTGTTATAAATTTTGTATGGCAATTAAAAATTTAATCCTTTGTTTCGGTGACAATCATTATATTCATTTGTGTCAAACTTCATACATCGGACTTCCGCCTCCTAACAATAAGCGAAATATCGTTTATGAAGAATGTTTAAATCTTATTCCTCTCATTAAATGATACGCTTATAGTTTGTAAAAATGCAATTTTCGTAAGGCATGTTTTTAATGTCATATTTTAATGCAAAACAATTTTAGATAACAAAATTTGCACATTCACACTCTCTTCTATGATGCTTATAGATAATTTATTTATTCGTTTATAGAATTAAAACAATGTTTTAGAACAGTGCTTCTCAAAGTGTGGGTCGTGTAACAAAATTTGGAGGTCGCAGAAATTTTAGCAAATGCTTTAATTCGTATTCCTAGTTTATATACCTCTATATATCCAGGATCGCGAAAATATTTTCTCGGGTAAAAGGGATCGCCAAGTGGAAAAGTTTGAGAAGCGCTGTTTTAGAAGTGTTTTACAAACAATTTTATAAATATAGACCTAAATTTAGAACAGAAACATTTATTTATCATCATGGCGAAATGAGAAAATTTGTTTTCGTAAACAAATTATGTAGTTATCATTTTGAAAACAAGATATTATACACTATATTATCTATGGATAAATAGCAAAATTTTTAAACGTATTTTTCCTTGTTTAAATGTGAAATTTTTTATTTACGACATAAAAAATTTATAATGTCTTTATAAATTTTTCTGTTTAAAAAAAAATATTCATTTACAATTATTGCTGTTTCTATTAGGCAAAATCAAGTAAATTTTAACTGGATTTAAAGAATTGAAAACTTGTGACTTAGGAAAACTAAAGATTTTTAATCTTTGACAAAACTGTTTTTAAACAGTAAAATGCTTAAATTTATAAGGGTAATTAATTTAACAAAACTTGAAATTTGACCCAAGAAATGATGAAATGACGACCCTGCTACATACGATTATCATCAAAGCAGTAATTTTCAAAATAACAACATTCTTAACTAGAATCAATTAATAATTAATTAACATGCTACAAATTTTACATTATTATTATTTTTTAAAAATTAAATTTTCAAAATAATAAAACAAAGTATAAAATTAGTCTAGAATCTTAATTTTAAGTTCAAACTTAAAACACGCAACTTTCAATTTGCTTAAGCGATTAGAAGTTTTAATTATTTTTCTTTTTTTTATATATTGAAAATTGGATAATTATTTTTAGATCGATTGCTATTACGTTAATTTATAACAACAATAATTATTTATCATCAATTTTTTTTATTTCTTTAATATACGGTGAATTTTATTAAAGGATTCGCGAATCGAGATTGAAATATCAAATGCAGTAGCAAAATTCGTCATCATAAAAGTGCATTAAATCATTAATGTCGTTAAAGTAGAATTTATGGTTTAAAGAATGAACGCAGAGTGCTTTACAGTTATTATAATTTAATTAGGATTTATCTTAATAAATTCATCAGATTTCGTTTTAATTAATGCTTATTTATAACCGAGAACGTTCTTAATTTAAATTTAGTTGACTTCATTGAAAGTCTCGTTTACTTAATAAGAACCAAAGCGGATTAACGTTTATCCTTTTGTGTTATTGAGAAACTATTCTAATTAATCACGAAAAAAAAATAACGTTGACGCAAAAACATTTAAACCAACAGTATCAACTATTTTTTTTTTTTCAAGCAGAAGACGGCATACGATATCGGTCTCGGCATTCCTGCTGAACCGCTCTCCGATCTAAATTTTTTAATTGAGTTTGATGATAAATAATCTTATGATAATTAATATTTTTATTGCTATAAATCGTTTATAAATTATCATCATTAACGAGAATATTAGCGAATGCTGATTAAGTGCGGTTTGCAAGATGTCAAAATAAGTAAATATTCTAATTTAAATGATTAAAATGAATGGGAAATGATTCCTGACGTTTATTTTTGTAAAATTTATAAAAAAATTCGTTTTTATATATTTACAAACATTAATTTTGAACGAAAAGGGCAACAAAAAAAAATTTTTTTTTGTATATTTTGCATGTATGTAGCATAACAGATTGTTAGATTATTGACGTAAAGTGCAGTACATCAGATTGTCGTAAAAATTTTTCGTTTTATGTATTCACGCATATGGTGACACAGTTTATTTGGTTTGTAAATCTGTTTGCAAAACCAAAACACGAATTTCTTTCTGTATGA
This sequence comes from Olivierus martensii, assembly GCA_000484575.1. Lineage (NCBI taxonomy): Eukaryota > Metazoa > Arthropoda > Arachnida > Scorpiones > Buthidae > Olivierus > Olivierus martensii. The sequence goes on along the minus strand of AYEL01076166.1, from coordinate 104,675 downwards.
TAATATTTACGTTAAAGAAGGGAGAAAGTACGACATTTTTTACAATATTTAGCAAATAAATAAAACATATTTGTTATAGATAGAAATAAATAAATAAATAAATATATATATATATAATTATGTCAGGTCAAAGACATAGAACCTTTAATGAACTGAATCAATACGAGAAGAATGTGCCGGAGATCAATATCGGATAATTCAAACTGAAGTTTTGAAACTTTATTAGCGAATATTGATACAGTGTAATTGCTTTAAGTGATGTTTTGTTAATCACTAGACACTAAAATATAATTAAAGCAGTTTTGCGAGAGCTTTCTGTTGTTCAAAAATGATAATTTGCTTAATGTAACACTCTGACAATAACTAGCGTTTAGTCATTGAATACATTACGGTCGAAAAGTGTGCAACGAGTGGAAAATAATTATTTTTTCGTAATTAGGAATAATGAATAAATTACGGAAGCTGTTTAAATAATTAAAAAAACATAATAAGAATAATAATAATAATTTTCCAGTTTATCTGTTAAAATTCCCTAAACAGTTCCGAGCATCCGAGATGCGGGAGAGGAATTTTTAAATTTATCCGTTTTCTTTACCGACCCAACTGTATTGAATCAAAATGAAGGAATCATAAAACGAGAGCAAACAAACTTTTATCATTTTTTTTATTATTATTATTGACATTGGACTTTTCCTACTTCATATTAAAACATTAATAATAACTTGAAGTTGGACTTTATGAAGAGACTTAATTACATTTGCGACGTCAGCACTAAAGAATGCAGCGAATATTTGATAAACTATGATTTGAATGACTTTCCAGGAATTACATTTTCTTCGATTTTCCTGTTTTAAATTTCAAATATTACGGTTGAATCGATATATATATACTTTTTTCCCAAATAAATTTATTCAAATTTCAAAAAAAAAAAGTAATTATTAAAATATTTCTGTAGTTTAAAAGTTTAACTTTAAAAAAATTAAGGAAAATTCTTAAACACTTTAACTTGAGATAGAAAACATTTATCGTAATTCGTAAATGATTCCGGTTTCCGTGTTAACGATCTAGAAATTATTAACTGAAGATGATTTCGAATGAAGTTGGGTGACAATATGCGACACATTCGTGTTTAATTTTGAATAAACGTATCGGCTTGCAGCTATTTATTCAGAAATACCGCATAAACTGTTCAATAACAAGATCTGTATTCACGATAAGAGAACTGTTAATGAAGGATAAAAGACTAGAAACGACACAAACATCGATGGAAAGATATCATCCGAGGATTTGCTTCTTGGACAACTAAATTAACTTTAAGGCAACAACCATGCTTGGCGAGAATGGTTTCTAGGTAACGTAGATTAATTGAGATTTTCCTTCTTATTTACTCATGCAACAATCGAGTATTCGGTCGATTGCAATTATTATTATATCCTATGTATCGAGCAAAGTTTCTATGGATAATGATCGTAAAATAAACTCCGATCGCATTTTATGACGTAATCGTTAATCTTAGAACTTTTAAAGTCGAAATAAGGAAAAAAAAATTATCGTAAAAAATTTCTTTCGAAGAAGAAAAAACTCGTGTAATTTTTTCCTACAAATTTTTGATTTAAATTCTTCAGAACTCGTTAAAACTGTTGCAACAAATTATCATTTCTCATCCAGAAAGTAGAGTAGTTTATGGAAAAGATAAGAAAAAAAAATAAGAGAGATCTATATATATATGTATATTTAATAAAAAATCTTACTATACGTTATTCTACTTCTTAAAAGTTTTTATAAAGAAGAAAACTCCGTTAGAAGATAAATTATTCTCTTTCTCTACTGTACAGATAATTTATTTTCGCAATATTTTTGAAACTTTCGAAGTTGAAAGCGATGCGAAGTTATATTGAAAACTTGAAGCGATTTTGAAGTGAAGAAATATAAAAACGGGAAAGTTTGTTCTAGGAAGGTCGGCTTTCCTTCCTTACCTGTACAAACGAATATCATTGTACCTACCGCGTCCATAATAGCCGGTGTAATTCGGGGAGGAGACTGGGCACGTGAGGCCGTCTTCTTGCGCAAAGGTGACATTAAAACCTGGTACAGCAAAGACTTTTTACGTCGAGAATGACGAGCGGGAGAACAGGGAGTGTCAGTCGAAGACGACGAACTGCTGCTGGCATTGGAAGAGACGGAAGGAGAATTGTGTCTAGAAGACGACCCTTGGTCGCGAAAGTGGACGATGGCTCGAAACATGACTTCCACCTAAAACGCTCTTGATAGTATCAATGTGTTAAGCCTCGTGCTATCTGAGTGTAGAGGGCGCTCACTTCACTGCGGCAGCAATAGCCGTATCCATGGTAACGTGCAACTACACCGAGAAATGCTCCAGCAAAAATTGTTTATTTTCTCACCTTATCTCGTACGCTAATTTTAATTGCACCATGGCGAATTAGCAATTATTTGTAACGTCGCGCACTCCTCATCCATTCTCTGGTAGAAATCTTTACAGCAATTCCACAACATTCTTCCAAAAACTTATAACTGCGGTCGGACGCTCTTTTAATCACTCCTTTATTAACTCTATTTTGTTCACTTGGTTTGTTCACGAATTCATCTATTAAACTAAATATTGATCATCATCATCATCACTTCGCTCTCTCAACACTCTCTTTCTCCGGTAACCAAATCTGTCACGCTACATTAAGAATTAAACTGAATCACTCGCCGCAGTTAAACGAAATTTCGCGAAACTTTTACTGAAAACGTGAACTTCTTTACGCGAATTTTGCACGCTCGTTTAAACGAAATATTATTAATCTGTACCATTCGAAAATCATTCTCCGGAACTCGGTTAGAAAATTAAATTTCTTCGAATGGGTTTCTTTCGAGTAACTACAACATAATGCCAATAGGCTGGAAAGAAAAATTAAGTCTTGGGAGTTTGAAAATTGGGACTTGTGCCAATTTTTTCCAAAACCGCAGAAAAATGATTAAGAAAGACGAAACTGATAAAGAAAGAAAGAAGAAGAAGAAAAAAAAAATGAGAGTGAGAGGAACCATCTTGTAGATCAAATCCGGATACGGAATTGTATTATGCAGCGAGAAGAAAAATTGCACACGTAATTTCAGAAGTAGACACTCCAGTTATCAAATATCAGCATCATCACATACTAAGATGAATTACTCGTTGCATAAACCCCGTCTTAAACGTCATACATACGAATGCAACTGCATTAGCGAAGTAAGTAAGACTTTCAGAATCATAAATCATAAAGAAAAAAATTTATTTATTTATTTTATTACTACTTTATTTTAATATATTATAAATGACTACGAATCGGTAATTGAAAAATGTATATCTTTGTGTTCGAATCGATACGTTCAAGAAATACAAATTAGATAATGTAAAAAAGAAAAAATCGAAAGATTAATATTGATAAAAATGGGAATGCTAAAAGAATTTTCGGAATGATGTGAAAAATGAACGACACGTTCGCATCGTGCAAATTACAACGTTATCGTGAAAAATATTAAAAAAAAAATTTCAAATAATCTAACACAAAAGAGGATTTTAAAATTATTATTACATTAGATTACTATTTTAAAATTTATGATGATAATTAAATACAACGACCTGCAGAAGAGCTTTAAGAATATAATTTAGCAATTAAGGAATAATTTTAACTGATTGTTTTGGGAGTGATATAACTGTGTAATTTGTATGTCAACCCATTTAAAAAAATCGATGAATTTTATTGATTAACTCTATATACATAATAATATCATTAAAGTATATATATATATGTATACGTCTACGGCTGGATATATGCCACACCCTACGTTATTGAATGCATGCACAGTTTTTGTCTAACTGAGCCATAAAAATGCCATAAAGCTTATGCATTTTCGAGGATTTTAGTTCAATCGGTTTCGTTTCCATCAACCGGATTTAAGTTTTCAAAATGTCTATTTAAGAACGAAAGAAATTCAATTATTATGGAAAGAAAGAGGAAAAATCGCTAATGCAAAAAAAGAAAGAAAAAAAAAGCTTTAATAGACAAAGAAACCAAGTAAATAATACTGCTTTATTTTTAAATACTTCAGTTAGATTTTCTTTGTAAATAATGATAGCATTGTGATGGAGAAAAGAAAAAAAAGTATTTAAAAACCGAACGTAATTTTTTTTTCTACAGTTAACAAGTGGATTAATTATGTAGAAAACATTTAATCAGCGATGTAAATATTGCATATCTTAAGTGGGATTTAGTTTTTTTTTTTAACATAAATAATTTAAAGATAATGCAATTTTGTTGGTTGTTTTAATAATAAGAAGAAGAAAAAAACAAAACAAAACTCCGTCATATTAATAAATACCGCATACATCAAAATCCTGATGTAACAAGATTAATCCAAGAACTCTTTTTTGATATAAATATTTTCTTTATGCAAAAAAATAAAGAAAAAAAGGAATAAATAGAACTTTCATAAAATAAATAAACCGAATCGATTTCTGCTTGAATGACCTGTACAGAAGCATCGCATTTTTTATGCGAATTATATCGAAATAATTTGACAGTTTTATTTTTTGAAATTTAATCATATTTATCTACCTTAACTAGAACAATAGGTATAAATAAATATTTTTTTAATGTTAAAATAATTTATTTATGTATTTAACAAAAGTTGTTTTAGTTTTTTTATATTAAAAGTAAGGAAACAAAGAAGTAATGCTTGAAAGCATTATAACCGTCCAGCTTTGAGATACTCAAAAGTTATGTCTGTTCGAATCGATTTAATGGACGTGTACAAGAAACAAAAGTTAGAACATTTTTATAAAACCCATTATCAGCAGGTAGAGAATGTATGGTTACATAAAACAGCTGTGCAGACTTTCAAGATCTTTAACATGTTATCATTTTTCTATATTTCTGTAAGATTTATTAAATAAAATTTGACACACATATATATAACGCATTTACAGATATGCTTACATTTACTCTATTTTTAATCGCTACATTATTATTATTTTTAAATCCAAAATTAGTTATTTAGAAAAATTTACTTGTGATCTAAATTTGTTGTGACATGTTTATACTTCAATAAACATTATTGGAATTTATATAATTAAAAAAAAGAGAGAGAGAAAGAGACTTAAAAACGATAACGGAATAAGATATTAAATAAAAACAATGATCTAAAGACCTGCAAACGTTTTTCTCTCCGTAAAAAATTTACTGTTGTATTTATATTAAATTAATATGATCTAATCGCGCCAACTGAAGTGTTAATTATGTCTTTTCATAAAAATACAGAAAAATCTGACAAAACTAAGAACACGTTTGATATAATAAGTAAAAAATATTAATTAAATTAATTTGATTACTGATGCATTACCATATCAAAGTCCATTTTTCGGTCGAAAGCGAATTAAAATAACATCTATGAACCGAACCTCATTTAATGTTGAATCTACTTTAACATAAATGAAGATCCTTCCTTCTATAATTACTTGGTTGTCGTGAAAGTTCTTGATTATTTCAACAAACTACATCACTAAATTCGTTAGAGAACTCTATTGGTTTTAACTTTACAAGTTCATTCACTCATACAAATTTCTATCTACTCTCTCCACTTTTGATCTATAAAATAAGATATATAATTTTCCCAATTCTCAATATTAACTTTTAAATTAAGATTCTCGATCAACTCAATATTTATTTTTTGAAACTATAATTATAATTGCAATCATTAATTCTGTATAAAAAGGTTCTGATCCTTTAAAACAAGGATTAAAAATATACGCTTTCGGTCTGATTGTAGATGAAAATAACCGAGAAAACATTCATTGCATGTCGTTAAGAGTATTAAAAACGATTATTGTACTTTAATACCGGTTTGTTTATGGCAAACAAAAATTTCAACAAAGAGAAAATAATTTTAAATTTGTTGCATCGTTGAATGCAAATTGTAGGCCTATATGAGTCACATCACGGCGTTTCGTATGATTACTTTAATTTTATGTAAAATTAATATAAATGACATGCGATAGAAAATGATCTCACTATAAATCATTTAAATGATATTTTTTTTTTATTAATTGTTACGGAGATACCTAGGCATATATATAAAATGATAAGAGTGATGGCTGCTAGTAGGCATTTCTGATCGGTTAAGAGAAGCACGTGTTTATCATCCCGGAAATGAAAGAGTAGCTTACCATGTTTCTGGAGAAGAATAACACCCTGACCTGCAAGGAAAAAGGAAGAAAAAGCTTGCCTAAGGAGCTTACTTTATAGAGGAAGCTTTTCTATTCTTAAGAGTTCCCTTCTATAGGGTTTTTATTTTCCTTTCGAAACGAGCCTTTCTTTCATTTTATAAGGGGCTTTCCTCGACAGGTCTCTTCAAAGTTTTTTTTTTTATAACACCCTATTCTTTGAATTTTATTTACCGAAAAGCGTTTTTGCTTAGCCTTTTGGTGATTTTAATTTTCACGAAATAAATTCTCGAAAAAGGCTTTCGCTTTTCTGAGGATTTTTATAGAAACTTTTTAAGAGAAAGTGCCTCTTTCCAAAGAAGTTTGAGCCTTACTTTACAGAAAATCAACAGAGATCAACTGTTTAATCATTTTGTTTTTAAGGAGTTTCTATATAAAAAAAAAATATAAAAAACACTGAGATTTTTGCAAATAAAAAGATTACAATTTAAATTAATTTTTTTTTAGTGAAATGGCGATGTTTTTGCAAAGTTTCGCCGCAGGTTGGGAAAAAATTACGGTAAAAATTTTAAACAGATCTAAATCCTTTAACATTCGTCAACAAGACAGAAAATGTTTAAAAATAAAATATTCAAACGATCAAAATTCATAATCAATAATTTAAAAGTACTGTTTTCATATTTAAAGATTTTTTTATATATTTTTTAATTTTCGATATTTTAAAAAATTCAATAAAGCAAAGAAAAAAAAACACAAAAGCATTACAGATGTTCCAATTTTGATATCCAACATTCGAATGAACATTTAAAATAATTAAATTATATATTTGTTAGAAAAGTAGAGCTGAAATTTAGTTACGTTGGAAAGTACTGTGCTATTTTTCTAATGTTTTGAAAAGTAACGGTTCTCCTCCTATAGATTAGGAATTGCTCAGACGCAATTGGGAGAAGAATAGCTTTGAAGTCATTTTTATTATGCCCAGTGGGATTAACTTCTTTTTCTGTGTTGCAAAATAACGGGATAGAAACAGAAATCTAAATTATAAATGGAACTCGAACAAAACGCAATCGTAAATAGTTTTTGTTCGGGATAATTAGGAGTTTCTTACCAACAGATTTAACAGATGAAAGAAAATGATATTTTCCACAGAAAATATCATCGTTAACCATTTAAGTTAGACAAGCCATTATGCATGGTTTCTATCTTTAAAAATAAAGAAAATACTCCACTAATTGTATTAAGAAACAATTATAATACTAAAACAAAAAACTTTACTATGCATGTTATCCAGAATTCTAAAGCAATATTTTGCAATTTATTTTCTACCTAAAAATGAAGCATGATGAAGCACATTATTCAGTGACGAAGAGGCTACATTATTTACGTGTTTAGTTACATAGAAATAAAATAATTAATAGCAAAATTATAAATATGGAGACACGAATAAATGTAGCTAATATTTGCTACCAATGGTGAGGATGCTAAAATTTTTACCAAGTATCTTATCGTTATCATCATGAGAATGAATATTTCTTCAGTCGCATTGCTGCGGGGTTTTATCTTGATGTCACCATTTACACGAAAGTATCGAGAAAGATCAGCATGTAGTGGAAGCATTCTTTTCGTCAGCAGACAGAAATGGTTTTCTGTATCAATTGGTAGCGAAATGATACTTATATTCTATTCTTCTTCGATCTCTATAGTCGATACTTACCGAATTTTTGCAAATTGTCAGATACATCGGAGTAGAACATTATCGATAAGCATTAAATATTTCTGCAGGAAACGAAATTGCAAGGCTTTTTTTACTCTCGAAGGTGAAGATACTAAGTCGAGCAGATTCGGAGAAAACTGTAAACAATTTCGTATAGGAGGCCCTAAAAGATTTTACTTTAAACCCAAATCTGTCTGTAATTCGGATTATTTTTCAGTATTTTCAAGAAGAAAATACTGAAAAATGTATGCTTTTTTTATGGATATTGTGATATAATCCTCAATCTCCACTTTGATCTAGTAGTAGACACATTTTTATAAGAGCAGCATTGAATTGCTAGTAGATAGGTGAGACGAATATTCAACTTTTCTTGTAATTTCATGAATTAAAACGTTTGATATAGAATATTGTTTGAATTTATTAATAAAATATCATTATCATAAAATGTGCTGTTATTTGAGGATTCGCTATACAGGATGTATACTTCTTTTGACAAAAAAATGCAATATAAATGAACGAATCTTTACAGATAACTATCCTAAATTTTCAAGTTTAATAAATTTTTATTTTGCATTTCATATTAAAAAAAGAAAACAAAATATAGTCTAAATATAGCAATTTTTTAATAAATAAATAACGCTCCAATAAACAGTACATAGTTTACTGAAAAATATAATAAACAACGCCATTTAATATACACCGCATTTTTTTAAGGGAGTTTTATGCAAGCTTATATCTTGGAATATATGAACTGATTTTGAGTTTTTCAGCTTTTAACGATATAATTATGGTAATATTAGTCAAATTTCAACATTATTTATGTTTTCTTTTGCACAAATAATATTGAAATTTCCACAAAAATCGATTTTTTTATTATGAAATTTAAATAAAATGTTGCACAATATTTATTTAATAAGCAGTTCTGTTCAATAAATGCCTCGGCAAATTCGTGAAAAAATAAATAGTCGGCGCAACGTTTATTATAATAATTATAATCTGTTATATATATAATATTTATATACTATATATAAATCGAATTTTTATATAGTTTAAAGGATTTTCGATGATATATTTAAATTTCTAAATGTTCCAAATATAGATGAAATAATTTATACACCTATTTAAATAAATAGCTTCATTTAAACAATACAATAATTTTAAAACTACATTTTGTTTAATTTTATATAAAAAAGTAAATTATAAATTGTAATCAGTCATCAGTAAATTAATTTTTAATAAAAGTGGAAACAACAACATAATTTAATAACAGGATTCATCATCATTATAAACAATAATCTACAATAAATTATAAGCGTAAAAATTTACATTAAACGCATTGTAGATTATAATAAACTATTTGTAAAAACCTAACTAATTTATATAATTTTATACCTTAAAATATTCCCCAGAGCTAAATACAATACTGTATTACATTTGAAGCAGAAAAATAAATGTACTCATTACAAAAAAGAAAATTATGTAAACTGATATTTTAAAAAATAGGAAAAGATATATTGTATTACATTTACATTTGACATAAATAACGATGAGTCATATCCAGAGTTTCGGCTCGATTTATGGCGCTTACGTGCATTTTGGATTGCCATCATTCCCCAAAGTTTTGTGTTTAGTTTAGAGTTATGGCTCTTCAGCAACAAATTTTTGGAAAAAACAAAATGTTTATTTTTTTCAAAATAATGCCTAGAATATTTCTTTTAGTTATATATCTTCATTTATGTTAGTTATGTAGATACGTACAAGACAATAGCGGTGTATTACATGCATTGATAAGTAAAAAAAAGAAAGTGCTTCGACTTATAAACATTTTCGAGTTATGGCGTTAGTCTGAAACCTAGGGTGAATATGAAACTCATTTCGTGTTTCCATTTTTCTCATTTTTGATATTATTTTGTACAAATATCATTAAACATTTTATAGGACATCAATTTGCTCAGTTTTAATTACTTGTATGTGTTTATTTGCACCATTATATAAAGAGAAATTTCAGTTTCTAAGTATCATATCGAACAAAATATTACTTTGATGCTTATAATGAGTAAATCATCCTGTTTCATTAAATAGAAAATGTATTGAAAATATTCTCAATCCATTTTTCACCTTAATTTGACTCAGGATGAATGTAATTATTAACAGGAACTTTTTATGCCTTTTTTAAAACAAAAACATGACTATAATGGATAGCCTATTATATCGATTTGTTCATCCGATATGTGTTTGTTCATCAGCAAAATGTCGAGAAATAAATAATTCATAGAAGTCGAATTTTAGGAGAATATTTCTTATTATTCAAGGTAAGAACTATTAAAATTAATATGTATATTAAGTTTTTGTTTTTATATGACTATTAATTTGAAATTTTCAACATGTTTTTTTTATCAAAATGGCGGTTGTTCATAATTGAAAAAAGTTATTTATATATATTATATTAAATAATCTGTAAAACAATTTGTTGCACACGAAAGTTAATATATTCAAGATTTTTTTTTTGGTAAAAAATCACTATTTCGATAATACACAAAATTATTTTTAAATTGTTTATTCGTCTATATTTATATAATTCTATTTTTATATTTAATAAGGATGAAAAATTAGATTTTCATGAATTATTTTTATATCTTATAAATAGGCCTAAAGTTTTTCCTTAACTATTGTATATTTCGGTATGCACAAAACTGAACAGGATCAAACTGTCAATTATATTCGATAATCTTGACAAACGTTAAATATCTACAAACGGAAAAGGGTTCCTGTCCAAAAGCATAAGTATTGCAACCAACAGAAAAATATTATTATAAAGGATAACGACGAATTTAAAAAATCAATACAGTTCAATATTAAAATCGGTGAAGCATAAATACGTGAAAAGAGACAAAATAGAAAAAAAATGTATACAAGTTATAAACGGAATTTTCATTATTATTATTAGCCACAAAACGTGATCATTGTTACTATTTTGTCTTTAATAAATTAAAATTTTGGTAAGTCATAATCCATCGCGAATTTTCATCGATTTCTCAATTCGACATTAGTTCGGCGACGAATTAGTGTCGAATTGCGAGGCACCACTGTAGTAGGACCGAAGGTGGGCCATACGAATAGTATTCCATACGATCACCACTCGTACCATAATATTTGAACCGAACCTATTCCAATAGACCCCAAATCTGTCAAAATAGGAAGAGATATTACGAAGATGCTCCCTACGTAGTCTTAAGAAACTCAGAAAACAATGGTCATCTTACCCTTAGTCTTGGCAGATCCGATGATTTCGGATGGCGCAAAAGTTTTTGTATTCGACAAAAACACGTTCTCTATTTTAAACCGTCCACCTAGGAAACTGGAATTGAGGCCAAAGTATATCGCTACTTAAGGTAAAAATTCTGCATTATTATAGTTTCGTAACATCGTCTCCTCAACGAGAAACCAAGCTATTCCATAATACCCCTAGTTATTCTATATTCTTATAGAAAATAGTACTGTATTGTAATTTTTCTGGTGTGTTTTCAGGAATATATAATACAAAATCGGGCTCTATCTATATTTTCAATTTGTATGTTTAATTATTCATTAGTGATACTAGCAGATTTTCTCTTTGTATTAGAATATTATAAAAGAAATTAACGTTGGCTTTTTAAACAGATCAATATTTTTCTGCGCATCAAAATACCGAATTTTATTTTCTATATTTGTCTAAAAAAGAAAATAGCGAGTTTAACTTTGAAAGGCAAAGACCAGAAAAAAACATTAAAATGATATCATTTATAGCGTTGGCTTCTGGTTATATTTTCAAAAAAATTATCATTCCTTCGATCAATATCTTCAAAAAGTTATTTTCATTCAAAAGAAAATATTTTTTGTTCTTTTGAATGAAAATATTTATTGTAACAGAAAACAAAAAGATTATTTAAATAAAAGCCAGGCTGGAAATGATGCTTTAAATCAGAGTCTCTAAACTACGGCCCGCCATATGATTTTATCCGGCCCGCCGATTGGGCTAACTTATTTATCCCTATTTTTGGGACAACGTATCTTGGCCAACAAACTTTCTCCCGAATCAGTCAAAATACAGATCAAACTTATTTGGTGAACATTCGAAATCGCTACTCGAATTAGCGCTTCAAAATTTCAACCCCAGTTTAATAAGATTTTAAAAAAAACAGTTACATCATTCGCATTAATGGTTTTGTTATAATTTGTGATGAAAATTTGCTAATAGTGTTCGTTGTCATTAATGTACGATAATTTAATTTCACATACTCTCTAATCAGTTTTTATCCGCTTTCAATAAAACTCGTATATCCAGTTCTAAGTTTTTTTTTTTGTTACGGCCCGCCGAACAGTGCCGAAATGTGGCCCTGGTGGCGAAAAGTTTGCAGACCCTCGCTTTAAATGAATACAATAAAATGTAAACGAGAGATTTTGGTATAATATAAACTAAGCGCTCTTTCCGAAATGTGGCCCTGGTGGCGAAAAGTTTGCAGACCCTCGCTTTAAATGAATACAATAGAATGTAAACGAGAGATTTTGGTATAATATAAACTAAGCTATTCTAGCTAAGTGTGTGTCTTTTTTCAGACGTTATTTGGCTAAATTTTCGTCTGGCTAATGGCCGTAGCGAAGGACCAACGAACGAAAGGTGAAGAGAGAGTCGATAAAGAGTATCCGTAATCATTATCAAAAGTATTATTTTAATGTTAATCGGTAAATATAAGAGAAAGCGTTAAAAACTCAAACTGAGATATGTGGGATGCTACCGAGAGATTCGTATCCACATCTTCCACCGTATGACGTCGGCGCACTATTAATTCAACGATATTCGATTAAAATAATTATTATATATCAGAATTTTAAGCTTAATATAATAATTCAATATTTGCCGTTTAGTTTTAAAAATTGTAGAGAATATTCGGTTGGAACATCATCCATCAGAAAAAATCTGTTCGATATCGACCAGGCTAAATTCCACCCTGCCACAGCCACCTCCATAGATATAACCAACGGACGTCATCGATATTACCTAATTTCGACATCTGGTTGTAATATATTAAACGAATCTTCCAGATTTTATATAATCTATAATCGACTATAGAAACTACATTCTAACACTTTATACCGCGAAGGACTAGTAGAGAGAGATCCTCCGGAAATACGTGTAGACCCGCACTAAATCTCCAACTCGTTCAATTTGTTTTATAATTTTTAGTCGACAAATACACTTTTTGCCCGCCAATACCAGTCCTGGGGCCCGATGGTCTTTCCTGGGCTTAATACGAGATTATAATAGTCGGGGTCCGGAAAAGTGCCCCCTCGCATTTCACCCCTGTAGATAATGAATGGGCTACAAAATGTAAATAATACACCAAATTTTTAATAATTCTAACTTTTACTCTTTCCTATAATAATTATATCAAATTAGGCCAATTTATCAATAATTAACGCGTAACCGTCGTAAAAAAAAAAAAACAACTGGAAAGCGTTACACCTAAATAGCGAAAAACGATATTAGAAGCATAAAATTGAATAAATTCTCAAAGTTTAAATAATAAAATATAAATTTATTTGACTAAACTACTTACACACTGTACCGAGTTTTTTTATCGATCATTTTTTTAAATTTATAAAATTGAATAAATTCTCAAAGTTTAAATAATAAAATATAAATTTGACTAAACTACTTACACACTGTACCGACTTTTTTTATCGATCATTTTTTTAAATATTATGTAATTTTCTTCATTCGTACGTTATTTTATTCATAAGACTGGCCACTAATCAAAAAATGTCAAACATTTCGTTGGATGGCTAAGATTTCATATAGAAAATCGTGTTTTCTCCCATCTCGTATAACGAACGAAAAGTTAAGAAAGAAATAAAATTCGGACAAAATGTTTATTTTTATTGTCTTTCTAAAGATGTAAAGACGACAATATTTTTTGATAATTTTACAATAAATTATCAAAAAATTTAAATGAAAATTAAGCGAAATTTCACTTTTTTTAATTTTTCCTAATTACTTTTAATTTGTAAGCGATCGCGGACCATTAACATCGAATCTCCAGTAAAGGGGCTGGGATTTCAATAAAAAATCGAGATATCGAGAGTCGACTATATTTACAATTTTGTATCCTACTCATTATCTACAGGGGGCGAAATGTGGGAGACGAAATGCGAGGGGCCACTTTTCCGTAAACCAGCTGGAACGATATAAAAGTATATAAATATATTTTTCCTAACATACCTAGTTATAAATTGAGACTCCTAAATAGTCGGACCCAGTCCCCTCTCCGCCCACTAATATAGAAATCGCGTTAAGATGGCAGTTCCCACACACATAGAAAGGCAATTTTCGTAGGAGTTGGCTGTATTGAACGAGCGAGTTTCCGCTGTAAGCTGCCATAATGATAACGAAATAGTTGTGGTCGGAGTAAGGGAGGATATCGAACCGATAAGAATCGTGAGTAAATAAACGAAATGACTCGGACACGGAAGATTTTATGGAGGAAATCGGATTAAAGAACAGGCCACGCTAACTCGGCCCATGGAAAAGGGATAAGATTGTACCAGGCAATAAATATTTCTGGGGATAATCCGAAACGGTCCACACCCGGACGCCAAAAACGCTTTCATCCCATTATTCGACCATTTAGATACGGGCCGGGAACAGCCAAGTTTCTTATTAAATTTCTTTATAAAGTTAGGGGTCGAAGGTCGACACGCTCCGCTATCAACGTTTTTACAAAACAAGTCGCGCGCCGAATAATTTCCGGTTTAACGGTAAGATTACCGACCAGTTCAGATTTTCTTTAGATGGGGTCGACCAGATTCGGTATAGAAAAATTATCCGTAACTGTCTTATATTTGTATTAACTGAGTCGGCTACTTTAACAGCGTATGGTTTTGACAGATGTGGACGAATGCGCCCAGAACCAGGCTAAATGCGACCATTCGTGCGTCAACCTGCCCGGAAGCTACAGGTGCGGATGTCACCCGGGTTTCGCTCTTCAGCCCGACGCTAAAAGTTGTAAAAGTAAGTTTACCTTTTTATAAAGGAAAATCCGTTGGATAAACGTCGGCCATTTTCAGTTAATTTAGGCACATTTCCCGAATATCAAAGATTGGCTGGAGAATACGACCAGCTTAACAGAAAAGTAACCAGCTTACAAAAGGTATTTATTATTGGAAAAGCGATTTTTAAGCGGCAAAAATTTGATGAGAGAAATCCTTTTTTTACAGTGGCAAGAAAATAAGACGACAGAATTACGGCAGAGAATAGATATACTGACTGAGGCGGTGGCAGTTTTGTCCAAATCCTCGGCCGAATCCCATAACTCGTTGGATTCGCCCCTGGATCGAATCAACTCCCTCAGCGAACAAATCGCTATTCTAGAAGAGAGACTGGGAACTTGTAAGTATTCCAATTTCTTACAAGAATAATCCTAACTTTCCGCTTTTCATTCCTTAATCATTTTATGCCTATTACAAATTAATCGGTTTTTCGTTTTTAAATACGAAACGTTGTATCGTTTTATAACTACGCGCCATTTACATTCTATATATAGATAAAAAGCGTTCGTTAGATATGAATAAATTACGCGTAAAGAGAAATTTCGGCTTACGTAAACTGATTCGGATTTTCCTAACAGGTATTTCATTTTTATACAAATTTCTAACAGTTAAGTTTCGTTGGCGCCTGGTCTCGGAAAGCGTTCGTTAGATATGAATAAATTACGCGTAAAGAGAAATTTCGGCTTACGTAAACTTTGATTCGGATTTTCCTAACAGGTATTTCATTTTTATATCAATATAAATTTCTAACAGTTAAGTTTCATTGGCGCCTGGTCTCCGGTATTCTATTCTCGTTTTATCTTTAAAGGATCGCGCATTTTTACATAATTGTTTTCGTCCTCGACCACGCGCGTAAAGTTTACAAATCCAAATGGGGAAAGCGGGAAATCCGAGGATAACCGAAACCTACAAATGATTTAATATTTACCGTGGCCGGTACACTATACCCTCCACGGTACGTATTATTTAGAAATTATTTTTGTTACGCTTTCGTCTCGGGTGGTAAACATTTATATCCTGGGTTAAGTCGACACTTTCGACATTTATATAGGTTTAAAGACGGCCCGTCGACTTTTCTGATAGTTAATGCGTTTTCAAACTATAATAACAACCGTGCCTTCTTTTCAGGTTCGTGCCATCAGGAAGTGGGAACAAATTACGCGCCTAAAGGTTGATCCGCCAAACAACAAAATATCGTATGTCACTGTCGTGGTGTCACTTTTGAATTCGTATTTTAATCGTCGCCTCCGGGACGGGTTTCGTACGTCATCGGTTTATACACAAAATGGCGTTTTCTTCACACACCGGTTTTCCAGCCGGCCGAACCGGGAGCGAAAATTTTATTCAGTTTTTCGCCTCCGGGACGGGTTTCGTACGTCATCGGTTTATACACAAAATGGCGTTTTCTTCACACCTCGGTTTTCCAGCCGGCCGAACCGGGAGCGAAAATTTTATTGTTTTTACAACTACCCACACTGGTGACTATTATTTTAATGCGGCCGCCAAGAGTCTTAGGTAACTGTGGTGGAAGAGTTTTAAGATTTCAAATATGGTGGTTTAATTTACTTTCTGGCGCGCTTATTTCTCATCCTTACATCTGTGACGCGTAAAATAAGAAGAGAATAAAGTGTTTAACGTGACGTTTACTTGTATGTCTGATTAATGTCTGTCGTTTTTTAGTTTTCTAGTATTAATGGGAAAAAAGTGTTCTGGGGAGATGGAATTTCGCACGCGACCGATGGGTTTTCAGAAAGACATTTTGGGAGGTTCTTGGCAGCGCGGGAAAAGTTTCGGGAAGTTGGGTAAATTGCACCGCTCCACCCAACCGTTATCCAATTTCAACATGTGTTGTGTTAGCGGTGTTTTTCCGAATCGGAGTCGTTGGCGGAAGTCTTCTTTTCAAAACTGCCATTTATCATCGGGCCAAACGTGTTCGTTTTATGCCAAATTCCGCTAAACTAACAGAATCTTAATCGGCGAATCAATAATTTCCACGCTGATGCGCGTCGCTATTACCACGCTGACCATCCTTATATGGTGTGAAGACTACCGAGGTGCACCCTAAAAGCCATCTTATTCGGATCGATTTTTTTTTGACAATTTTATCGTTTCGGTGCATCGATCGAGCGGTCGCGTCCCGTCTTTATGGCCATGTCCAGCTTTTAACGTAACGAGTACACGCCCTACGGTGTAAAGCGCCATCGAGAGATGGTTGCCATCCTTTAAAACATCGCTTTCTCCAGATAAAACGAGTTTTATAGCGAGTACGCTTAGCTATTCTGACACGATTTCACGAGATATTAGATAACTTTCGCCTCACTACTAAAACTTATCGATTTTTAAAAAGTTTAGAATATCGGTAAGAGGAGGAATTTCGAAATCTAAGAATCTACTCGATAAGCGGAATTTTCAATTAGTTCTAGTATTTTACAAGTAGGCAATTAATATCCGAGGCGATTTTATTATATAATAAATATACGTAATTCTAGTTTAGCGAAACAAGTATAAGTACATAGCGAATGGAAAAAAATACAGCGTACAACAGTATTTTTAATTAAAAGAAGTTTTAATTATTTTCAAAATACCAAGCATACATATTACTGTACTGTAGTTTGACACTTAAATACTGTATATTGTTTGTGCTACATGGATTTACACTTGAATTAAATACAATATAAAGTTATAAGAATTCCGAATAAGCTGCTCAAAATTGAGTAAAATAAAACACAATATGTAAAAATATATATATATATGATATGCACTTTTATTCAGAATTAACCAATAAAAACGATTGTTTGGTTAAAATTTGAATTTCAACAATTTCAAATATCTGCTACAGGCAAATACTTTATTATTATACTAAATAATTACAAACATTTAAAAAGTATACCAACAGGTAATCTTTGGCATCAATTAATACTAAACAACGAAATAAATTACGATATTTGATAAGAGTATAAATATTTACTAAAGCTTTTTAAAAGTTTGCGCATATAAAAGATTTTGATAAAATATGGAGAAAACAAAAATATTTCTAAAGCAAATATTGAATATAACTCGTATATTTACAAGAAGACTTCTACTTCACATAAACATCATTTAATGCGATATTAATTTACACAATTAAGAGATCAGGCACTGGATGCTGCGACAGAACAACAGTTACATCTTTAAAATAGCATTTGGGTAACAAAGTGCTCCAAATTTCGTTACTGCGGTTTAATAAAAATCGTAATATATATTATTCTACTTATAGTTTATACAAACCAATAACATTATACATAAAATACATGGTAAATAATTATACGGTATAATTATGGCACATAAATTGGGTATTATTAATATTTTTAATTAGATATATTAAGTCGATATGAAAGATTTATAAGTAAAGACGACGATAATTATAAAGAAAATATAAGTTTACGTTTTGTTTGGTGAAAAAAGTGGGTAACAGAATACGTGGTGAGAATGATATAAAATTTGATGTATTAATCTATTGCGCAATAAATTATAAAAATAATTTTATAAGAATTTTTGCTGATCTAAATATCGGTATTAGGATTGATTGTTTCCATAAATTATTAGAATTTCACGAGGAAATTTATGCATAAACGATTATACGATTTTTTCCCTTTTTTTTGCAAAAATATTTTGATTATATATTTTTTAAAAGCTTGATTTTGCGTTAACTGAAAAAAAAAAAAAAATACGTTATTCTTGAACTATTATTTCATTACCATAAAAATATAGAAGCAATGGCACGCCAAATTTAAATGTAGCCAAACTTTACTGTTAAATGAGAAGTGAGACTAATTTTAAATAGGAATGTGATATTTGAGGAATTTTAAAATATAAATCATTTAAATAATTATTCATTAGTTTATATGATGAGACAGAATTATGTATAAATAAATTCTTTATATTTCTGATTCAAATACTGAAGATGTTACACTAATTTTTGTAAAATTAATTATTATTAGTATACATCTTATGATTACATTAATTTGGCTAGATGTTGGGTTTCAAACAGTCAAAGGTATTTTATTCCTAAAATTATTATTAGTATACATCTTATGATTACATTAATTTGGCTAGATGTTGGGTTTCAAACAGTCAAAATAATTTTAGGAATAAAATACCTTTATTTTAATCTTATAAATAAAAAGTAGAATACAGTAGAACATCGGTTTAATGGACAAAATATTTTGTATATTGAAATTTATTCATCACCACCATTATCAATCGGAAAAAAAATTGAGAGTAAATAAAACTAAATTTTATTTAGATAATTGCATTTTATGAATAGTTTTTCTGAATTTTAATATACCATACTGTATTTTTAAAACACTTTTCCTTTAATGAATTTCCTTCCTCTCTTAGTCTGTTAAACGGAAGTTCTACTGTATTGTCAATTTAGGAACAGGACTAGATTGCACTAAAAATATATATATTACAAAAAATTTGGTACAGAACTATTAAAAATGCAATTCAATTTGTTGAAAAAACAAACATTTGATAACATGTTCAAAATTAATAATTTAAAACAATACACAAACAGTGAATAAATATAAAACATCAAGTTTATATTGTTTACAATGACAGTAAGTAAATATTGTTATAAAAGAGAAAATAAGATTGTGTTTCAATAAAGATTGAATGACAAAGATAGAAAGGAAATATTACTAATAAAATTATTCCAATTCCAAGTTATTGATAAACTATATTTACAAGCATATAACATGGAATATTATTTCTTTGGTATAAAGGAATGCAAATATCAATTTTATTAGGACAAAAGCAACTTATGTTACATTTGCCATAATAAAAAGAAATGACACCTGTTTGCTTGAAAAATTAAACTTTTTCTAAATAATACTTAATGAAATTGACACTAAAATTAAATAGATACAATTTTCAACAAAAAAATATAAAATAACACTTCAATAAAAATATATCAACAACTATAAATTTCAAAAAGACTAGTAGGTAAATAGCAAATCTATTTAACAAAAAGAGATACTGGAATGAAACAAAATCATTTCATGGATAAATGCTACTAATAGTAGTTCTGACATGAGATTTAATATTTTTTATTTATTTATTTCTATTTAACCTCAAATTTTTTATAATTAAGTTTCTAATTTAAATCGTTAAAAGTTACAAAAATATAATATGAATACACCTTATTTTAATTTTCATATAACTTCATAAACATATCAATTTGGAATTTATAATTTCATAACATTATGTTAAATAAGAACTGTTATTTAAAAGCTAAATATATTTTATATTATTGAAGGAATTCAAAGATCAAACTTATTTTTTTTTAATCAAAATTTGTTGGAAATAAAGGCTTCAGTTACATATAACTTCATAAACATATCAATTTGGAATTTATAATTTCATAACATTATGTTAAATAATAACTGTTATTTGATCTTTGAATTCCTTCAATAATATAAAACTTATTTTTTTTTAATCAAAATTTGTTGGAAATAAAGGCTTGAGTTACCTTGTTATTAATGCAAAGTATACTGTATACTGGAGAAAATCAAATATTTGTATATTTGTTCATTTTTGTGTGCTGTCATGTAAATGGATTAAAAACTCATTATTGAAAAACAAACATCTTTCTGCCATAAAATATAATTAATTAAATCTATCTTATTATATTTAACCATCACAGTTTAATTGTAGAATTGATATAGATTCTGAAATTTCAGCAAGTAATCCAGAATTTCTATTTACACTGTTTATTATTATAAATTTTTACTTTAATCACTATCAAACATTAGCATTGCAAGATTTTATTTTCCTTATTGTGGTCTCTCCCTCCAAGATTTGTAATGACTTTTTGACAGATCAAGCCATATTAGCATTGCAAGATTTTATTTTCCTTATTGTGGTCTCTCCCTCCAAGATTTGTAATGATTTTTTGACAGATCAAGCCATTTTTTTTTAACAAACCTTCATTTACAATATACAAAAATCACTAGTCAGTGATATGCATTAATGATTATAACAAGCTATTATATTTTATTTAATTAAATCTCAATTTATTAGAATTCACATTTCCCAATGATATTCTATTTTTATTAAAATTATAACCATACCAAATTTTAACAGGTTTATAAAAACAGTTTTTAGTTATTATATACATGCAATATAGAGATATGCAGGAATATTTTTGTAATAATCAAAAATATATTAAATTTTTGATGTATCCTTAAAAATGAATTTATTGCTTGTTTTAAGATAAAATTTTATTTATTAGATTTTTTGATGATTTTACATAAAGAAATCATCTTAAAAGATATTCCCAGTAATCAAAAAAAATTACAATGATCATTATCCCAAGTTAAATCTGGATTTATCTTTAGATTTAGACTCTGTCTGACTTTACATATAAAACAAACTCAACATTCAAATATCTAAAACTTTTATGTAAAATTTGATTAGATAAAAATAATTAAAATCATAAAAATGAGTCCCAACTTACACAAAATTCATGGAAATATTTTAGATAAATTAGTTTATGAAAATAAATTAGATTTACCATTTACAGATCTTTAGTATGATTTATTATTATTATCTTTATAAATCAATTAGCATTAATCTATCAACTTTATTTGAAATTAGACTTAAAAATTTTAATTTCTTGCAAAATATATCCCAAAGAAATAAGAAGGGATAAATGAGTTGGAATAATCAAAGAATTAAGAATAAATGATTTTCATGGTGATTTCATCTCAAATACTAAAAGATGTTAGCAATGAAACTGTAATTAGATGAATTCATTTTAGAATTAACAATTAAAACAATAATAATTTTTCTTAAAAGTTACTGTATATACTCATCTATAAGCTGACTCCCTATTTCAGAGTTTATATAAATTTGATAAAAATTTAAAACATTATAAACTAATGTAGAAACAGATAATGAATAATAACTTCTTTGAAACAGATAAATTTTTTAAATTATAAAAAAAAATTTTCAAATCTCATTCTCTATTAGAATAAATATGGCCTCTTGGGCCTGCTTTTACAATGTCCTATTAAAGTTCCTATTAGCTTTAACCACAAATTATGTGTTAGAATTATTAGATAAATGCTAATTGATAATTTAGTGTTAGTAGCTACCAATTAACATTTATCTAACAATTATAAAGCAGATAACTAGTGGTTAAAATTAGCATAAACTTTAATGGAATATTTTAAAACTAGGCCTTAGACAAAATACCAGACTTACAAACATCAAAATGCCATGGCACGATGTTAAAAGAAAACTGGATAGAGACTAAAACACTATGGTGTTGTCATGTCCAGACTAGTAACATTAATAAAATCTTATTGTAGAATAAAATTGTTTGTTCAAAAGGAAATATAACATTTCCATCAAATTTCAACAAAATTATTTTTGGAAGGGGATAAATTTTTGCTATAAGTGATGGGAATGAAAAACAGACAAGTGTACACACAATCACCTAAAGCAATCAAATATATGAAATTAGCTACAACATAGTTCTAATCATTTAGAAAATAAGGGTTATCAAAAAATGCACAAATTATCAACTAGAAATATGAGAATCAAATATATTTCCATTTAATATTAACTGACTGACTTGATGTGACAGCTTTATACCTTTTTCAATTATATTGTGCAGTATCCAATATTTAAATACCTATAAAATATTAATTTATGTACAGTCACACATATCCATATATATTTACAAAAAATTTTTGATTAAGATTTGCTGGTTCAGTTGCACTTTTGTGCAAGCTGCACAATCTACCATATTTATTCCTATCAGAAATTGTTATATTATTCTTTTGATTTTTCTTTTATAAAGTCTTATCATGTATAAACCTGTCCTCCTCCTAAATTTTTCTAGAAAAAATTTAGGATCTTATAAATGAGTATGTACAGTATTTTAATAAAGCTATATGAACAGTACTGAAAACAAATATTACAAGTTTCATACATCTGAATAAATTAGTCAAATATTGAAATTTAACCAAATAATACCAATCTTGTTTGAAATAAAAAAATTGAAAAAGAATTGTGGAAAAATCAATATAATTAATAAAATGGTCATTTATAATTATTTTTCCAATTTAATTTTTCTTCTATTAACTGAAATATGAAATTTAAGTTCTTTGCATATTTCAAAATAACAAAAATTTAATTTAATATATATAGCCTAACATTATAATAAAGATGTAGAAATTCTAATCTATTTTCTATTTAACAAAATTTTTGAATCAAAAATATTTATAAATTATGAAAATTTTTCACTAATATTAAAATATGTAATAATAATCCCTTATTTCAATTGTTGTTGTTCAACAATATTTTTAATTAGTTATGAAATAATATGTAATTATAAATTCAAATTGATATGTTTATGAAATATTTTCAATAAATTTAAATTGAAAATTTAAATATAAATTTTGAAGTTTTATATATTAAATAAATAGAGATTCAAAAATTAAAATGCCAACATTGACATTGCATATTTAATTTTCAAATAGATGATTATTCATCCATAAGTATTGAGTTCTTCTTTCTTATAAATCCAAATATTTGATATCACAAAACTTCTAATCAAATGGCAGTTGTTATTTTTGGTTGATATACAATATAGAATTGTAAAAGAGATAGCAAACTTGCTCTTTCCATTTATACATTATGCTTTTAGATAAAACTACAAAATTCTTAATTTAGCTGTACAAAAACCATTCTTTATATTTTATATATAGAGATTTTATATTTTCTTGATATTCTCTAATATTTACTAAACTCTTCAACCATACAATTACGCACCCTTTCCATCAGCATTGGTATATCACTGATTGTTAATCCATCAGTAGATACTGGCTGAAGAACAGTTATTATTGTTTTTCCTTAAGAATAAAGTCAAAATGTTTATTTATAAATTATAAATAAAATTATTTATAAATTTTTGAATATGTATTTAATCAATAATACATTTTACCTGTTTCAAATATTTTCTCTCTTGGGTTATAAAACTTGGAATATGGTGTGTATACTATTGGTATTATTGGTATCTGAAAACAAATATTAAAATTGGTTAATTTCAATACTGAAAATTGGCAATTTTATTTAAAAAATTTAATTTCCTATCTAACAACAGAAAATTCAGAAATTTAAACCTAAATTTTCTTTTTTTTTATTTAAAATGAAATCAGTTATATTAATTAGGCAAAATTCCTTGTTTTATCACAGCAGAATTGATTTATAGAACCTATCAAGAAATAATGTTTCTATAATTGAAAATTTTATAAACAACTATTCATTGACAATAATCATTTATTATGATCAAAATACATGTGTGTGTTATATATATTATAGATATATATTTGTTGGCAGCCAAGTTCCCAAAGAGTAATTTTTTGAAAGTTTAGCATTATATCTAGGATGACTGTAGAACTGCAACATAAAATATAGAGAAAAATATTCCCAGAATATTTTAAGGATCATGACAGAAATGCTTGCTTAATATTTCAGATTTTGTTTGAATTGACTGCTGTTGGTTTTTCTACAGCTGAAAATATTTAAGATTAGAATATTTTTAAAGTTCATCATATATATGTGCGCGCGCACACGCACGCACGCACACACACGCACACGTGCACACGCACACACACTTTCTACAGCTGAAAATATTTAAGATTAGAATATTTTTAAAGTTCATCATATATATGTGCACACACACACACGCACGCACGCACGCACGTTACAGTCAATGCCCAAAGTCTATCCAATAGATTTGGCCAAAGCCCAAACATCAATGGCATTGCATATTTGTAGAAATTTTTATACATTTTTATGTTGATTGTAATAAGGCCTAGTATACTTCCGTCTTTTTTTCTCTCCATCACAAAACCTCTTTCATATCGATAACGTAGTTCTATGAAGAGATTTCTGTCCCACTTTTTCTTGGACAATTTGAAAATTGTCCAAGAAAAAGTGGCCAAAGCTAGAAGTTTGGCAATTATGGGAGAAGATCATACTAATTCTAACTCATGTTATTACCACTATGAAAATCTTTTTTTAGTTTAGTCAAAGTAGAAAAAATTATTTTGAAAACAGAGAAAAGTTAATCAGTATTCAAATAGTTTAATTTAAATTGAAAAATTAATGAAGCAAAATTGTCTTTCAATTGAAAAACATCAAAGAAAACAGTAGTAACGTTATTTAAGTTAACATGTCAAAAGGAAAAATGTATTTACAATTTAAAAAACATGAGAGAAATCTTTTTAGTGAATAGTTTAAAATATCATATGAAAGAAAAAAAAAAAATCACACAAAAGAAATGATGCTTAGAATACAATTTCTTATAAGAATTTGCAAAGTTCTTTTCTTAATTTTAATCTCAAAAATAAAAACCAAATAATTAAAAATGATATATATGTTATGGTAAAAGTGACTAAGTATAATCACCAATCATCTTGATAAGTTTGATAAATTTCTTACTTTTACCGGCAATTTTACATAAATTCCCAAATGAAGTTGGTAAATTTGATAAACATCGCTGAATACATTATTTTTAAAGAGATTTTTGCTTAATTTCCAAAATATAGTTCATAAATTTTATAAATATCATGAAATTTCTCATTTTTTGTTGTTTTAATTAATAATTTAATTATAGGGTTCTGTTGTTTCACTTTTACAACATCCTCTTAGCACTCATTCATCTTTAACTTTGAAAATGAAACAACTAGAGATAATCGATGTCATCTTCCACATCCTCCTCTCTTTTCAAAGGAGACGTTTTCCAGAGTCTTCTTGACGATACGAGTCTGGATGTATGCTTCTACATTTAGGGGCAAATCGATAGCTTGGATATGATTTTTGTGGTAAGTTGTGACAATACCATCATCACAGCGAATTAATCTCGAGTCATCACAGCGAATTATCTTTACTTGGCACTTATACATCATGCACAGTTCATTTGCCCAATCCCAAGGCATATTTCCTCATTTTTTCATTTTCAAACAAATACTATTAACAAAATCACAAATCTTTATATGTATTATTGCTATCAAAATCACAAATCATCTTTTTCTTTCTTTGTCATATACAAAAATATTAGGCCTATCATGTTCAAGTTTTATAGACATCTTTAGCTGGGTGTCAACTCTAGGCATATTTCCTCATTTTTTCATTTTCAAACAAATACTATTAACAAAATCACAAATCTTGATTTGTGATTTTGATAGCAATAATACATATAATCTTTTTCTTTCTTTGTCATATACAAAAATATTAGGCCTATCATGTTCAAGTTTTATAGACATCTTTAATTTCCACACCTTCATTTGTAATTATTTCTTGATTTGAGTGAGATCTTATTTTCTTTGTCCGCTTAAAGCTGAACTTATTACATAAATAATGATGAATGCAGCCAACAACGAAAATGCTTTATTAATCAAATTTACCATCCTAGACTGGAGATTATGCATACTGTCTAGTAAATTTGATTAATTAAGTACGATTTATCATATTTATCACTATGAACCAGCGAGTATGCATAATCATCGGTAAATGTGATAAATTGGCAAAATGTGAAAAAAATTTATCACTTTTACCAAAATTGTTGGTGATTATACATAATAATCGGCGATTATGCATAATCACCGAATTAATCACTTTTACTCTAATATATATAATTTATAGCTATAAAAATGCACTTTATTATTGATACATTAAAATTAAATCAATATTTAAAATTTTATGAATTAATAACTGTCAAATTAAATAAATAAAGATATTAAAAACTTTGCTGAATTTTTGAGAATAATATTTACTATATTTTTTAAACAATAGATTCACACTAAAAGTTATATATGTTATGGACAAAGTGATATTTACTATATTTTTTAAACAATAGATTCACACTAAAAGTTATATATGTTATGGACAAAATGATTCATAATAACCGGGCATTATAAATAATGCCGGCTATTATGAATAATGACAAATAAAATCAGGCATTGTAATAAATTTCACATTGTTTATCATAATTTATCACATTGACTGGTCAACTGGTCAATATGAATATTGCTATCATATGGTCAGGAAAAGTGATGATGATATCTTTTCATCAGTATTAAAAGATGTATGAGTTGGAGAGGAGAGTGATCATTCCTTTCCTTATGATATGATAAAATCATAAAAATCAACTTAATGTTGACAAAATCGTAAAATTTTATTAACAATACATTCTGTTAACACTAATTAAAACAGTTAATAATAATTACCTTTCAAAAATATTTTAGTTTGTGAAATTTTCACAAATTATTTTGTTATAAGCTACATGCAAAGGAATTGCCAAAATAGACTTATTTTAATAATAATTCTAATTATTACATACAGTGGGTGATCAGTTAATGAACATAATCCGTTCTATGATAATGTTCGTTATCCGAATTGTTCGTTAACCCATCATCGATTTACCATAGGTTTTTATGCGAATTTGATTAATTCGTTCTGGGGACCCAAAAATAAAAAAAAAATAAATAAAAAATTATATAATTTCTTACTATGTTTATTTATATGTAATAACCATAATATATACATACATAGTCTTGCATTTTAATCTATTATGTTTATTTTCCATTAAAGAATCTGTCCAATGTCAATTGCTTCTCTCTCTTCAGGATTTTTCGGAAGTGATTGTTGATGGAAGTGATGCCGGAGTGATTGTTGTGAAAGTGAGTGAGTTCGGAAGCATTGTCATTGTAGAGATCTCAAGCCTATTGACCCTGTCCTGGTATGGGTGCATTCTAGGACTAAAATGTTGTAAAATCTCTCTCTTATCTTCTTTAATAAATCTTTGATTGTTTTAAGTTGTCTCAGAGTTCATTTTAATCGGGGAAACTACTGTTCTCCCATCCTTACCCATATCTCTACCATATCCCACACAAGGACTAAACTTGTCATTCTGTTAGGTTAGTTAAGCCGCCATATCCACGTGAGATATTTTTATCTGGTGGTGGCTATAGAGCTCATCATAAGCTGGCCAACACTCATGATGGGATCAACCGGATGGTTGAAAGATGAAGTTCAATGGGCCGGGCCCAGACCCCTCCTGAAAAATTGGAGGAGTGGGACCCAGATCCTCCTGGATGGTAAGCCATAGCTTTACCATGTGGCCATTTGGCTGACCAGTCATTCAGTCAGTCCACGGGTCCCACAGTTTGTTCTGTGAAGTGTTCATTATCTGAATTTGTGTTTGTTATCCAAACATAAAAATCTTTCGCAAAAGTGTTCATTATCCGATTACCCACTGTAGTGTCTGTTGATTTATTAAAGATTTTTATGTAATTATTTGTATGTTGATATAGTAAAGCAGGGCCACCGAGAGAAATTTTTGGGCCTGTGACAAGTCTGTTGATCCGGGCCCCACTTAAAAAGTGCATCACTTGGTTTAAAGGCCCCACTTAAAAAAGTGCATCACTTTGGTTTAATAAAAAAAAAACATATAAAACATTAAGCATTTATTTAAAAAAGGCAAACAATAAATTCAAAATTACATACATTGCATACTATGTTATATATAAAAAAGTTTATTTTGGTACAACTGCTTTGGGTGCTCTGTCGGTAGCCTGCGAACTATCGGACACGTTATGTAATTACCACTTCAGGCCGACAGTTGGGCCTTTTTTGATGCCGGGCCTGTGACAAAAGTCACAGATGTCACCCCCTCTCAGCGGCACTGTAGTAAAGCATTGATTATCCAGAGTAATTGTTACCAGGATGTCTGGATAATCAACGCTTTACTGTAATATGATTAAATTTTTTAAATTTATTACAATGCCCGATTTTGTTGGTCATTAATATGGGCATTATAAATAATGAATAATCATAACCAGATATTGTCCATAAGATATAAAATGTTTTTAGCATTATATATTTATTATAATAAAATATTAAAAATTTAAGTCTTGGCCAGAATTGTTCATAAATATTGTATTTCATTTTTATCTTCTTTTTTATCTTATGGGGAAAATACAAAAAATAAATCTGTAATGAATTATGAAAACTTGGTTACAGAGATCTTATAAAAGAGCATCTCTACCTTTTTCCTTATTCTGAGAGAGAATCCCATTCATAAAGACATGGACATTCTGCAACTAATCAGAGTAAAAAGGAAAAAACCAAGCACTAAGCAGAAATAAACCTTTATTTCACAAATTTTTAATATTTTCGACACGTTTTCGAGTATTCTCCACTGGTCTTTGTCAACTAATGATTAACTGATGTAGACCAGTGGAGAATGGTCAAAAACATTCCTTTGTGAACATTCCTTTATTTCTGCTTAGTGCTTGGTTTTTCCTCTTTAATCCCATTCGTATTAGAAGGCGAGCAAGTTCTATACATGGACGATTCTATAATCTCTTGCATCACTATTGTAAGACCAACATACGACATGAGACACAATCCCATCCTCGCTGATGAATAGGCCAAAATTTGTACAATTGCACTCTGCTACTTAGCTCTGCAAAACTTCTAGCTTTGGCCGCTTTTTCTTGAATTGGCCGTTACACGCACACGCACACAAAATAAAAATTTTACATGAAATTAGTTAATTATAATTATAAATGAAAGGTTTTTTCATTTGTGAATTTGGTTTTTTTGAGCCAATTATTTTTATATATAAAAAACCAAATAGTCTATGCATCATCATTATTTTAGATTGTTTTTTCAAATTAATATTGGCCAAATATTAGCAATATCAAAGTATAAATGCATATAAATAAATTTCAATGTCATATGCCCTTTTCCAATCAGCTTGAGAATCTACGATTATCTCATAGATAATTGGTCACTGAACTCCAAGATAGTTTGGAACTAGTATTAAGACAATGAATGAATGCAGGCAAATATTCAAAAAACTGTCAACAATAGATTCCTCTATAATGGGTTCCCCGCGATGTCAGATCATCTGCGATCTTGAATTCATATAGATATTTTTCTGTAAAAATATAATATGATAAAACTTAATTTACAATTAAAAATTGTTCAGTTTAAAAAATAAATATTTAAGTGCTTCCAAATATGTTTTCATTATTTGGAAGCAATTATATATGCAAAAAACTATTCAATCATGAGTATTAATAAGTCCAAATTGAGATCAAAATTAACTGAGTCATGAGTATTAATAAGTCCAAATTGAGATCAAAATTAACTGATTAACATTAACAAGAGGTGTTAAGAATACATTCAACTGACTTAGAATCAAGGCTCATTATTATTATTAAAAGAAAAACAACAACTGCACAAGTCATACATAGCAAAATTGATGAATTTATTATTTTTTTCTTTTTATTTGAAATTATTTAGTTATTTTTATTTAATTATTTTTGAAATTTGTTATTTTAAACAGCTTGCAATAAAAAGTAATTATTGTCATAAATAAAGAACGATTATGTTTATAAAATTAGTATAAATCTTTCCCTTGCATCTAACTTTTTATCGATTTGAATGTATTTTTCCATAATACTTTTTTCTGGCCTGCCAAATATTTTGGAATTTACAATTTGGCCCACATAGGCAAAATTTTGGGAACCCCTGCTCTATAATGATGAAAAGGATGTGCTTGCTTGTTTTGAAAACTATTCACATTGAAGATTAGTCAGAGGCAGAATAGATTATTGAAGAATATACATGATGCATCATATAAAAAGTAATAAAAAATAACAATAGTTTTGAGGACAAACATTTAATAATGTATTATACAGATTAATGGAAAACATTTGTCAACTAAAAACTACTATGAAAATATTTATGAAATTATATCCTGATATGAGTTGATTAGTTATAATCTTATGCATGAGACTAATCAGTGCTAATCATTAGATTGTAAATAGCTTCTAAAATAAAGCTGACAATTGCTCTCTCTTTTGTAATTGCGGCTATACTGTCCCTGGAGTTATGGTTGTTGGAGTCAGCCAACTGGAAGTACAATGATAATACATTCCTAATACTAATATGTTCATTTATTAATGATTTTATTAATAAATGAAGACATTATATACATTATAGGAACTACTTGTTAATCAAAAATTGTGAAAATATGGCCTTTAACGTATTTCACTCATTAGATTGTAAATAGCTTCTAAAATAAAGCTGACAATTGCTCTCTCTTTTGTAATTGCAGCTATACTGTCCCTGGAGTTGGAGTCAGCCAACTGGAAGTACAATGATAATACATTCCTAATACTAATATGTTCATTTATTAATGATTTTATTAATAAATGAAGACATTATATACATTATAGGAACTACTTGTTAATCAAAAATTGTGAAAATATGGCCTTTAACGTATTTCACTTTCTTAAATATCACGTAGAAAAGCAACTTGCTCTTTATCATATATGTAATAAAATAAGCCTACTTAGCAAGTTCTACATAAATTTATTGCAGTATAACGTTTTCGGACTGCATATCATTCCCTCTTCAGTACCATTACACAGAATTTTATATTCTAAAATGGAACAGTTTATAGAACAAACAATTTAAAAAATAGAATACAGTGATACCTCGGTTCATGAATACAATCCGTTTAAATAAAATATATACAGTGGTACCTCGGTTCACGAACACAATCCGTTCCTCTCCGATCTATACAGTGATACCTCGGTTCACGATACACAATCCGTTCCTTGATAACTATTTTACTAATCTCAAAAACTGCTTAAACTCTAATATAAATACGGTGATACCTCGGTTCACGAACACAATCCGTTCCTTGACTTATACAGTGATACCTTGGTTCACGAACACAATCTGTTCCTTGACCCTGCCGTCATCCGAAAGTTCAATCCGAATCAATTTTTCCTATTGCAATTAATGTAAATCTAAATAATACGTTTTGAATAATTTTTCCCAATTGCAATTAATGTAAATCCCCTAATACGTTTTTGTTCAATTTTTCCCATTGCAATTAATGTAAATCCAAATAATACGTTTTTTCCCAATTTTTCCCATTGCAATTAATGTAAATCCAAATAATACGTTTTTTTGTCCTAGAAATTTTTCCCATTGCAATTAATGTAAATCCAAATAATACGTTTTTTTTATCCTACAAAAATTTTTCCCATTGCAATTAATGTAAATCCAAATAATACGTTTTTTGTCCATTTCCCATTGCAATTAATGTAAATCCAAATAATACATTTTTTGTCCTCCCATTGCAATTAATGTAAATCCAAATAATGCGTTTTTTGTCCTATTGCAATTAATGTAAATCCAAATAATACGTTTTTTTATCCTAGAAAAATAATTTTATGCAATTAATGTAAATCCAAATAATACGTTTTTTGTCCTAGGAAAAAATTAATGTAAATCCAAATAATACGTTTTTTATCCTAGAAAAAATTTTTTTGATCCGAAAAGTTCGTAATCCGAATCAATTTTTCCCATTGCAATTAAAAATCCAAATAATACGTTTTTTTCCTAGAAAAAATTTTTAACATGCTATGGCTTTATGTGTGGAAGGATACAGAATACAGAAAGGAAATAAATATAACAATAATATTAGAAGAATGCATGTTTAACACCACCTTCACCAACACTTTTAACTTTT
The DNA here is from genome assembly GCA_000484575.1 of Olivierus martensii. Lineage (NCBI taxonomy): Eukaryota > Metazoa > Arthropoda > Arachnida > Scorpiones > Buthidae > Olivierus > Olivierus martensii. Next base: position 72,056 of record AYEL01076166.1, on the reverse strand, counting down.
TTGGGAGCCATAATAAGGGATAAATTTAATTTAGTAAAGAAAAAACTAAAATATCTACACATGTTGGAACTACTTTTAACTTTTTTGGGAGCCATAATAAGGGATAAATTTAATTAAGTAAAGAAAAAAACTAAAATATCTACACTTGTTGGAACTTTACTGTACCCATATGAGCTGGGCGAACTGGATTGCTGCTGGGGGCAAGGCTGTCTCAGGGTTTTGTGAAGTGGCCCTATAGAGTTACCTGACTCCTGGACGTGGTGTGCGCACAATGGACTTTGAATAAGCCATGACGTGTGTGCTACATTTTTGTACAAACTGGGCATGATATCGGACATATGATATAGCTATTGAACCCTATATCGGCAAGTGGGAACTTTCTCCCCTCTTCTGTATACCCTGCTAGGGTATAAATACGAATCTGTATTTAGTATAAATGTTATTTATTTTATTATATATATGTATAGTTGTATGTTTAAACCTCAATTGTGTATTTTTGTATAATCGTTTAATGTTCTGGAACTGCGATGTTTATATTAACTATTCTATTTTTTAAATTGTTTGTTCTATAAACTGTTCCATTTTAGAATATAAAATTCTGTGTAATGGTACTGAAGAGGGACTGATATGCAGTCCAAAAACGTTATACTGCAATAAATTTATGTAGAACTTGCTAAGTAGGCTTATTTTATTACATATATTTCACTTTCTCAAGAGAACTGCTAAAACCTTTTAATACTTAATAAGACTCAAAAATAGCACTTTTTAATGTTCGAATCTGTTATAAACTAGCGTACCTGAAGATGGTGTAATAAAACACCAAAAACATTAGTGCGTTTTATAGACAATAAATATATTTTTTAACCTTAACTGCAAAAAGTGCTATTTTTGAGTCTTATTGTGGCCTTTAAACTGAATCTTTCAATAATCACAATTTGCTAATGGATATTCATTATTATAATAAAATAACATTGAAAATAAAATCAGAAACACTTATAATTCTAACCCTTTCATAATTGCAGCTTTATTGCTCTCTGAACAATATTGTCACTATGGACATTGACCAACAATATCAGTGGTCATTGCTTTTAAAAAAATTATTACAAATACAAAGAAGTCCATTGCAATGACCACACTGACTAGTAATATGACAGCTGATTCTAAGAAACAACTTTAAATTGAAAAACTTCAAATTATTATTTCTAAATTTACTTTATTTAAAGTTGTTATAAAAATTAAAAACATTTTGAACTATATTTATATCAATATTTAATGCTTTAATATGCTGTCAGTATGCATTTTCAGTAACTTCAAATAATTTTTCAATCTTTACAATTTTACGATAGAAGAATGATTAATTATAAAATTTAGTATTAAATATTTTTTTTTATTTCAATATTTTAATTTTTTTTATAAATGGCAATTTTATTGTTACTGTGTGACGGTGATAAAAATTATTCATACCAAAAAAAAAATAAATATAAGATTCATGCATTAAATCAAACAGTTCACCTGAGACTGAACTGCAATGTGAAAAGCGCCTTTTTTGAATGGCAAAATAAATCCTTGATTATTTCGTGTTCCTTCTGGAAAAATCCAGCATTTAATCTGAAAAATAAAAATTTTTTATTTACAATAAATATTACAAAATTTTAATTCTACATTATTTGCTTAAAAAAAGTTATATATATCATGAAAAAATTATAGTAAATCCCCAATTTACATGGTTTCAATTTATACAGTTTTAGAGATATGCAAATACATAAGTCTCTCTATTTTCATAAACACACATGAAAAGTACATTAAAAAATTTATTTTTGCAAAAATATCACTACCTTACCACCTTAAATTTTCTGGTCTATGCTTAAAGTATGCTCATATATTCCATTTGGCCATACTGTTTAGCTAATGCACTCATTTATGTATATTGAATTTAAGCATTATTAGACTTATGGCATTTTTAATTTACATGAAAATTTTTTGAATGAGTTAACCATGTAATTTTATATAAGTTGGGGACCTACTGCATAATTTAGTTTTGATAACAAAAACAAGAAATAATCTTATATTTGAAAACTTTTCACAATCTACTCATTTATAGACTGGTGTTAAGCAGTTACAAACTTACAGAAAGTATTCTAAAAAAATAATGATTAATAACTGAGCTAACGAATCACGTGTTGCGATGACGAGCTGTTATAAAGCTCTATTTTGTCAGAAGTTCACATAATCAGGAATCGTTAACCAAAGCCTGCATCGCTAACCAAGACATTTTTTTTTCTTACAACCACTCATCGTTAACCAAGTACATCGTTATCTGAGGCTATCGTTAACCAAGGTACCACTGTAAATGTAATAAAGCATCGTAATTTGGTCTGCATCACAAATATAACTTTACTATTACACTCCCAAAATAAGAAAAAAACTATAGTTAACAGCACTACGGCAGGAAAAATATACATAATAATAAAAACATAGTAAACTTAGAAGTGCTTTCGATTTTGAATCGTACGGCAGGAAAAATATACATAATAATAAAAACATAGTAAACTTAGAAGCGCTTTCGATTTCGAATCGAATCGAAATCGAATAGTAATAGTAATTTGGTCTCTATGGTAATGTGAAAAACGAAACTTAGTTTTTAAAATAATTTCAGCTATTGTTCTATTATTATTTTTGTTCGAGAAAAGTTTTCTTGTATTTGGTGTATATGTAAAGAATTAACTGAAGAGGGTTGAAATAAAAAATAACCGAAAATGTTTTTAATAGTCAATAAAAAAGTTTGAGTTATAATTTTATACTGCTGATAGTGCTTGGACTTTAATTAATTTTAATGATTAAAACATAGTAGTTAAGATAAGAACCCAAATAATTATTTTTAATAAAATAAAAATATTGAAATTTGAAAACAGATAATATAAAGAGTCCTTAACTTATAATAGTTTAGTTTAAACCACCAGGTTGTAAGTTGATGTAATCATAAATTGGAATCTATATCTATTGATTATTCACAATTATTATTCGTAATAACTCAATACAATACAGAACTTAATAAACACAAAACTAAAGAAACAAAGCACAAGATGCATTCTATCAATACATTAGTCTATTACTAGAGTTGATGGCTTGAAATTTTTGCTCAATCTAGAAAGTTCAAGGTTTCATCTAAGTAAATAAATGACTCAAGCTTAAACTTTTCACAATTAAGCTCAGGCTTTATCCTTGAAAATCTTTTTTAAGGTGATTACAATATTTATTGAGCAATAGGAAATTATTTTGTCGTGAATATGTCAAAACAGAAAAATTGCCAAATAATACCCACCATTTTCTGTTTAATGTAGTGATTTGAAAGAGTTTTATTAAAGAATAGTAATTACAATTATGATAATTGTATTCTATTTTTTATATCTAGAATACAATTATTAAGATAATTTGTATTCTATTTTTACAATGCCTTAAAAAGGCATTGTAAAAATAGCCTTAAAAAGGCATTGTAATTCCAAGGCATTGTAAGCCTTGGAAATTAAAGCTCCTTAAAAAGGCATTGTAAGCCCAATGCCTTAAAAAGGCATTGTAATTCTATTTTTACAATGCCTTAAAAAGGCATTGTAAAAATAGAAAAATATATAAAATAGTAGAAAATAGGAATATAGTTACACTAATACTTTGTTGCATACATTCTTTAATTTCCATATAAACCTTCATATAACTGTATACAAGTTTTAGAACTACACGTCTTACATTTTATAACCAACTTATCTCGGTCATTTTATTACACTGCTCTTTTTTAATCTATTCTTACTAGATAAAGAGATGAGAGTGAAAGAGTGTGAAGAAGTTGACTATGACCTATCTTGTTTATTATTTTATTATGCTCTTTTATTATTTATTGTTATTTTTCAGTATTATTCAATGTATTATATTTTAGTTTAAGAGTTAAATTACTTTCCAAGTTCTCATCTCAATATTTAGCAATCACATGCTACGGAACAGAAAGCGGTCTTCCGAACGAGCTCTCTCGGTTCTTGACATCATCTAATTTAAATAAGTTTACCACAGACCTGATGTGAGAATATAAGAATGATTTATCGATGTTTTGTTCAGTGCCTAATTAAATTGTAAAAAGGATGACATGAATTGATTACTCTATAAACTAGTAAATTTAAACTTGTTACATGAATTTATATAAATGTAGCCACAGACAAACCAGAAGTGTACATACTCAATTTTTGAATTTATATAAATGTTTATGTTACGTAGGTTTTTTTATATTGAGTAACATACAGTGTGTATGTCACTCAATATAAAAAAAAACTTACATAACAAACATTTGCATAAATTACGTAGTTTTTTTATACTGAGGGATTGTACATCACTCAACATAAAAAACCTGCATATACAACTACACAGCAAGGTGCTATGTTGAGATAGAACTGAAATAGTGACCATACATAAATTGAATGAATTTGAAATAGTGAATTCAAATTTCTTATAAAGATCTACAAAGGCTTAAAGTTTGTATCAGTGATGAAGGTAGTAGAATTAATTAGTATTTAAGGACATAGTTATTGTGAATAACTTGATTTTGGATATTTGAATTTTGATTAAATAAGTTTTGTTGGTTATTTAAATTTTGCTTTATTATTGTTTAAATAAAGCTTTGTTTACACTTTTGTAAGTGTTTTGAGTCTAATAAATTTATATTTTTTGTCATTTAACTTGTTTTGAGAAATTATTCAATTTCTTAAATTGTAAGTTCAGTGTAAGTTTCTAACATTGTTTTGTCATTTTAAACACTTGTTTGATACTTCTAGTTGTAAGTTTTTCGGTTCTAGTTTTTTGTCGAGTAGACGTTAATGATTGTTTTGATTTAATATATTTATTTTAGGAAATGGTAAAAGACCTGAGCTCAGGCCAAACTCTGGATTTGCAGCATTGTCAGAACAGTTAGGTTAGATTAATTATTATTAATGGTAGTTGTTAAAATTAGTGACTTTGCAAGAGAATATAAGATGAATAAAATGGATGAATGTGAGTATGAGGAGCATATCAGAGTAAACACTGTATACTCTTACATTGGATACCTGGGATTACAGAAAGATATTGAAGCAAGGTGGGATGTCAACTTTGAAATGGATATAGCCCTTGAGTAAGCTGTGCTGGACAAATAATGATTCTGAGTGATTGGATTAGGGATGTGATTGTTTCTGTCAATAAGAGGAGGGATATGAGAGATGAATACAGAATTATATGAAACTTAAAAATTTACTGCTTTCTTCAGTGTTTGACCAACTTTTTAACTGTGTTAAAGCACTACTAAGCAAACCAATATAGCTTTATAAATGATTTTAATAAGAAGAACTTTTTAGCTTTTATGCCATTCTCAACTCTTACAATACATTTAAATTATGGAATGAATAACATAAGAAGAATTATTTGTTCCATAACTTAAATGTATTGTAAGAGTTGAGGATGGCATAAAAGCTGAAAACGTTTCTCTTATTAAAGTGCTTTATAAAACTATATTGGTCTGCTTAGTAGTGCTTTAAAACAGTTAAAAAGTTGGACAAGAGTTATAGAAATATAAATCTGTAGAGTGTGACTGGGAAGGTATTTGGTAAGCTCACGAGTGTAGAGATCAGCAATCTGGATATAATTAAGAAATAATTAAGTCGTAATTAGGTCAAATGAGAAAGAGAAAGGAAGGAGAGACATCTGGAGAAATAGACAAGGTGCTCTCTCAAAACAAACATGTAAGAAATACGACAACATTACAAGTTGTATTTCGATCAGTCAGTAGACTTTCGCCTCAGTCCTAATAAATCGCCAAGAATGTTTACATCAAATGTCAGCCAAAAGTTGTGGATCGGACACCTGACTCAGTGAATGTTCAAGAAATAAACATCTGAATTCTCTCCCTGGGAAAAAGGGTCAGAAAGGTCACAGGTATTTAGGAGCCCGTGCCGCACTCGATCGGCGCTTGGTCCACTGCAACGCTTGTTCTACCCATCCGCCGCTCGTCCTATCACAACGTTTGACCAACGCCAGTTTCCTCTTATTTTACGAGGTTGTCCACTGTTTTCTGCCATTATCTAATTCTTATTTATCCAGATTATTTTTATTTGTTCTTGAGTGAGAAGAGAGTGTGAAACATCGGTATCGTCAACCGGATCCTCCGTGTGCTCCAGGAATCGAATTCCAAGAAAAAGAACTAAAGACTTAAATAAGGACTAAAGACTATTGTTTGAGACATTGCCGTTACTACATATTTTGTAATACAGTTATTTATCCAGATTATTTTTATTTGTTCTTGAGTGAGAAGAGAGTGTGAAACATCGGTATCATCAACCGGATCCTCCGTGTGCTCCAGGAATCGAATTCCAAGAATAAGAACTAAAGACTTAAATAAGGACTAAAGACTATTGCTTGAGACATTGCCGTTACTACATATTTTGTAATACAGGTATCTCTTTCTCATTTGTGTGATCATCGATCACAATAGTTTTGTGATAGAGATCTCTCTGAATAAAGGAAGTTGTTCTACGACGAACATCTCTCTGAATAAAGGAAGTTGTTCTACGACGAACGTAGTCTTTGTGTCAATTTGCTGAACATCACAATTATTACCTGTCCTTACTCACGCGCTAAATATAAATAGATCTACCGCTCGCTTGTTTGTCGGCATCGTATACGACGATCCGACTGGTGTCATAACCTGACGTTTATCGTGTTTAGGCTTAACGCCTATCATTACTGTCCTCGGTCCCCACATGAGTGAGAGTGAAGAGGGTAAGTGAAGAGAGAGTATGGGCTATGCATTATTCAGGAATGAAAAAAGATATGTAGATGAAATTTTTTTGATGCATCAAATTGTGAAGAAATATATTCATATGAAGATGGTATTCTGTGCAATTGAAGATTTTGAGAAAGCATATGACCAAAAGAATAGCAATAAGTTGTGAAAAGTGCTGACAGAATATGGTGTGAATAATTGCTTATTTGACACAATGAGGACAACATATTATATATGTCTGATAAATAATCAGATTGATGCTGTAAAAAATTAAACTTTCCCAAAGCAATTAGCAAGAATTTATTAAGAAAACATGTTTACTGTAGAGCACATTTTAGTTACTTTAATAATAATGTTTAATTTAAATTTAAATGTTAGCAAATTGGAACGGAATTATTTTTGTTGTATAAAGCTGAAAAGGGGAATATAAGAATTCCAAAAGTGCTACTTTGTATTTAATAAAGTGATTTTTCTTTGAATATATTATTAATTCCTGCTAATTGGCTACCTTGTAATTAATTAAAAAATTAAACAATGGCCATATTGGTACAAATCTGTTTTTTTTTTTTTTAATTCAAAATATATTTCTTCTGTGTTGATACAGTGTTTAGGAGCAATCATGTAAGAAGCAGAATGATTTCTGAAGCACTAATTTCAGAATCTTATCAAGTATCCTTGTCACAGTAATTTTGATTGCTATACTATCATCATATTGGATCCCTTTCATCAGTATTTTTAATTTTGGAAACAGAAAATAATTGCACAGTACTAAATCTGCAGAATAGTGTTCAATGGCATAGCTAAAAACTGAGAGGCCCTCCCTCAAAAATGTGGATGGGCCCCTCTTTTTAATTTATTGATATATTTTATTTCAAATGTTATCTAAACTTTGTAACATAGGTGTCAATGTACATTTATAATAAATGTCGGCATAAAAATGATTTGCTTAAGCATAAACGATCAAAACCCTGTAACTCTGGGTGTCAATGTTTATTTATAAGGATGTCAATGTAAAAAAAAAAAGCCTAATGCAAACTAATTTTTTTAATAAGGTTAATACGTGAAACAACTTTATACAGGTGAAAATAATTTTATTATATATAAAAATTGTAAAACTTTTAAAAAGATCTATACTGATTTAAATGAACGTAATTTTATTTGGACAAATTAAACGACAATTAAGTACATCAGAAGATATTTAAGTTTAAATGCTGTTATGAAATCGTTCCGAACGTTTTGGTTTTATTTGCAAATTCTTCTATGAGTAGATTGATATTAAGTTTTTTAGCTCTACTGCAGTCTATGGATAACATAGCTAAACCTGCTAATTGCACTTGCGTCATTGTGCTATGTAAATAATTTTTAATTATTTTTATTTTAGAAAAAGATTATTCTGCTGAGGTTACAGTAATTGGTAAAGTCAAGTATAATTTTATAACTCTAGTTATGTCGGGAATGTTACTCAGAAAAGATGAATGATTTTTTATCAAATATTTAAAAAGGTCATTAATGGAAATATTATCTCATATATTTTTCCATATTAAATTTCGAAGTGACAAAAGCTGATATATAAAGTCAGTTGATACCGTTCAGAGTAGAAACTTATTAGCTAATTCTTCTGATACTGTAAACAGCTCATCTTTCATTCTTTGGGTATTTACTGGAAAAAGGTAGCAAAAACTTTGGCTTATTGCTCTCACTCCTTCGAATCGAGTGCTTAGTTGTTCAATAATAATATCTAAGTGATAGTTGTGCAAAGTCGCGGATTAGAGACACTGTCAAAGGTTTGGCGGCACACTAGTGTGCCGCGGCACAGCAGTTGAGAACCACTGTACTAGAGGATAAAGTCTGTTGAAAATGATAAAAATCGGATCATTATTACAAATATAATAAAAAAATGTTTACAGTTGGACATTGAATTCAATCATCCTCCAATTTTTCCTTTGGGAAAGTACAAAAACTGACTTAAATCAATGATAATAATATATATAAAATTACAACAATGAATACAACTATACGGTTATAATATCGATTTTGACTAACTTGTTTCAAAAATCCTGTAACTATTTTGTTTTCAACAAGTGAATAAGTGTAATCAGCATTTTATTATTCTAGATGGCACGAATGTTCTTCCTTTTTCGGAGAAAAAAGTACTTAAAAAAGAGAAGTTAACGAAAATAAACACTTCTCTAATAATAAAAATTCTAAAAACGATAAAAATTCAAGGCAATCGCCATTTAACAGGATGTAAACAGAAATAAAGTTCTTTAACAAAAAAAAAAAAATCTTATTGTCTGAAGCCTACTTATATACTTATAGTAAGGCAATCGCCATTTAACAGGATGTAAACAGAAATAAAGTTCTTTAACAAAAAAAAAAATCTTATTGTCTGAAGCCTACTTATATACTTAGTTTTTTTTGCGAATTATTCATTACTATGTTTAAAACAATCTTAGTTTTCCGAAGGTTATTTCCAAACGATTCGGTATCAATTACAAAATAATCGTGCATAATAAAAATAAAAAAATAAATAAATACTATAATTTTTTTCTGGAATTTTATAAAATAACTTTCCTATTTTCTAAAATTCCACTCGCTGTTATTCGACATGTTTTCCTTTCCTCGTTCTAAAAATTTTTTCAGATATACGGTATACATACGTGTTCTTTCGTTACTTTCCTTCCACGGATGGAAAATTTGAATTAAAAACGAAAAGAAGCATGATAGTAATTTTACAGTCTAATAATTCCAATCGTTAAAAACGATGACGGAGAATTCTCAAAATGATTCATCGTTTATAAGTTCGAAAATAACGATAATTTTTTTTAATCTTCTATATTTTTTATTTCAAAATTAATATATTAATTTGTGTTCATTCTTCGTTTTGGTACAATTAAAAAATACAAAAAGTTTATTTTATGTATCCATTTTGAATACGCAATAAATTTCTTTCCCGGCAGATGGCGCCATTCGTCTTGTATACCTGATTGAGGTAGAAATAATTATCAGCTGACTGTAACCCGTATTTTTCCTTTTCACTTTCACTTAAACCCGCCAACATCTCGTAAAAAACGTGGTAATTTCTTTCGTCTAGTGCCTATAAAAATAAAAATAAGAATGCTAACGTTTTGACGGTTCGTTAAAAGAAAAAAAATAACAGAACATAAAAAGCATATAAGGAAAAAAATGCACGAACCTGAGTGACAATTCGAGATTTCTCTAGAAGGTACTCGATAGTTTTAGCTCCAGTAATCACACCACTGAAAAATAACGAAGGAAATAATTAAAAAAAACTGCTAACGTGACGAAAGAATTAAAAAAGTTTATAATATATATATTCGATTTTATTTTTAAATCAGTTTCCTCGTATTAGAAAATGATAATTAAAAAAAACTGCTAACGTGACGAAAGAATTAAAAAAGTTTATAATATATATATTTGATTTTATTTTTAAATCAGTTTCCTTGTATTAGAAAATAAAAAAAAAAAATTCTCACTCTTTAAAATGAACTTCTAAATATTTCCCGAATCTGCTAGAATTATCGTTTCGAACCGTTTTAGCATTTCCAAACGATTCTAAAAGTGGACTGGCTTCTAAAATTTGCTCCGTTATTAAATTGCTCGGAGACTTATTGACAGCTGCTAAATATTGCATAATTAATTTAGTACTTTCTGTTTTTCCTGCTCCACTTTCACCACTATAAATATTTAAAAGATCGGTCAGTTGTGATAATGAGAAGAAAAAAAACTAAGTAAAAGTAAAAAAAAGTAAGAGTTGTTAATCGAGAACACACCTGATCACGACGACTTGATTCTCATTGTCTTTACTCATCTTTCCATAAGCAGAACTTCCAATGGCAAATAAATGGCTGAATATTTAACAAAAATAATTATAATGCAAAATTAAATCGGTATACTTAAAAATTGGATTATCGAAAGTTTTAAAATCATAAATTCAAAATTTATTTTTATCGATAGCTTGTGGTAGAAACGAAAAAAAAAAGCCAAAAAACTTACGGAGGAAGCGTGCCCAAAATTTGACCTTCGTACTTCTTTACCACTTCTAGTCCATATATATCGAACATTTTGTATGGATTAACAGAAACTAGAATGCTCCCCGTATACGTCTAGGACAAAAATAACATTTGAGGTTAATCATACATTTTTTTTTATGAATTTTTAATATGTTCATTTTTATTTTGTTATAATATCATTAGATACTTAATTTACAAAAATGATTGTGTCCCAGACGCTAGATGGATATACAATATATAAGGATAGAATTGCTAATAAAATAATCTTGACATAATTAAAATTTACTAATAAAAAATTATATAAAAATATTAAGAAAATTCTACGTCTGGAATTTCAGCACCTCAAAAAACTTGTCGATTGCGTCGATCTTTTATACTTGAGTGAAGAACACTTCCGCACTTTGCTCATTTACATACTTATACGTAACAAGTTCAAATTTATTAGTTTACAGAGTAATTCATTCATGTCATTATCTTTACAATGAATTTATATATCGAACAAAACATTGACACGGATCATTCTTATTTTCACATATCAGTTCAGTGGTAAAATTTATGTAGATAAGATGACATCATTAACCGGGATAGCTCTTCCGGATACGGGTTCCGATTCCGTATCACGTGATTGCCAACTACGACGGAGAAGGTGCAAGTAAGTTAACTTTTAAACTAAAATATAATATAAAATATAAAATACGTTAGCATATAGGAAAATAACGAAAAATGGAAGAAAGTTAACTTTTAAACTAAAATATAATATAAAATATAAAATACGTTAGCATATACGAAAATAACGAAAAAAGACAATCTATAAAAAAAAAAAATCTAGACTATTATTTACTAAAGCCTAATTTTTTATTTAGGTTTACAATCCTTTGTAATAACGCAAGTATTTATAATGTCTAACACACAAAATCTGCTTATTGTATTAGACATAAGCAATCAGTTTATTTTATTCATCATTTTTAGGCATAAATAATAAAACAAATCCCTCACAAAGTTTGGGGCCCCTCCATGTCACAGAGTCTGCTGACTGTCAGCTATGTCACAGAATAGGATGGATGGTTGAGACCACACTTATTTTTGAGCCAGAAATTGCTTGATGGTGTGGTTTTGAGTGTCAGTGCATTGTCTTGCAAGAGAAACCAGTTGCCAGACTCTTTGTATTCAGGTCTTGTTTGTACGATTCTTTTCAATAGCACTTCAAAACACACAGATAAAATGTGACAGTAACTGATCCTCTGGAACAAATTCCTGATGAACAATTCCTTTAAAATTATAAAAAGAAATGGGTATTATCTTGATTCATGACTTTTGAAAGTGCAATTTCTTCAGTCTTGGTTGAGCTAGGTGATGTCCACATGGTATTCTGCTGCTTAACTGATAGATTATACTGGAAATACAATATATCATCATCAATCATTATTGAATCCAAGAAGATTTTACTCCTCTGAGCCATTTTAATGATGTTCTTACAATGTTCCAAACAAGCTCTTTCTTGATCACTGGTTAATGTGTATGATAAAAATTGAGTGCAGATTTTCTGTTTGGCCAAATTTTTAGTTAAGACCTCATAAATAAGATTTTTACTGATGCCATATTCCTCTGCCAACATTTGCAATGTCACATATTAATTGATAATGATTTTAAATTCATGTAATTTCTTTATGAGTTCATCTCTGATCATTGACTTTGGACTACCTGCCATTTGTTGTCTTTCAAATTCTCTTGGCTGTCTTTAAAGCATCTATATCACTGAAATACTTGTGTATGGACATACAATTATTTCCATAAACTTCTATCAATATTTTAAATGTTTATATGGCCATTTTCCCAAGTTTAAAACAAAATTTAATATTTGCTCTTTTCTCCATCATGTTTTCATGACAATGTCAGTAAAATGTCAATATCCTATGAACACATTATTTAACTTCATTGAAATTTAAACAGTTGATAGTACAAACATAAATTTAAAATAATAGCAAAAAACAGCTCTAAGACAGGAATAAACAAATTTATTCAAAATATGTTTGTATTTTGAATAAATTTTGAATAAATTTGTATTTTGAATAAATTTGTTTATTCAAAATACTTTGTATTTTGAATAAATTTGTTTATTCCTGTCTTAGAGCTGTTTTCTGCTATTATTTTAATTTGATGCTAGACAGAGTTATATATTTGTTTATTATATTAAACATAAATTTATTGAAAAATATTAATGCTCACTAGATGGCACTTATATATTGATAATATAAATTCAGTTTAGTTATTTATCAGACATACTATATATGTTGAACAGTTTGCAAGTATGAGAGTGAATGAAGGCAATCAGAATAGTTTGTAATTCAGGAAAAGTTGATGCAAGAGTGTGTGATATTTCAATGACTGCTTAATGTAGTACAGATGTATATGTGAAGGAAATTCTGTGAATGAATTTGGTGCAAAAATGGATGACAAGAGAATATGTCATCTGCTATTGAAATTCTCTTCTAAGAGAGTGAAAAAGATCTGAGAATACTTGTTCACAATTGAATGAGATAAGTGAGAAGAAGCAGGTAACAATGCAAATTTATCTTTTTTGAAATCACAATTAATCTAATAGAGGCTGCAATATTTTAGAATTTGCTGTTGCTAGATCTGCTTTTTTTAAAATCAAAAACATTTTAAATCATATACATAAAATAGCAAAAAAACAATTAGAAATTTACAGAAAATAATATACAAATTAAAATTTAAATACACAAACATATTAGCAATTTTTCAAAGTTAGTAAATAAATTGTTAAAAATCAAGAAGGCAAAATAACTTCCCAATTACATAGTTAAAATTAGTAAAAATTTGAAACCTGTATATAAGCCAATCCTCAACTTTCAAGTATTAGAATAATATGACATTTATCGAAATAAATAGAGGTATATACAGAATTATGAGACCCCAATTTTTTTTGCAAATATAATTTGTATAAAATTTGATTTACATGACTATACCCTGATTTTATAAAAAATTTATAATGAGTAAAAATTTCAAATTTGAGTTAGCATTCTGTTTTAAAGTGAAATAATACATAAAAAGTGGAAATGATAACAGAGTCATTATTGTAGTGTTGTGGCAACACTATTCGTACTGCTGGCAACACTTTGCCTCTGTCGCGATCTCGCCACTTTTGTACGAGTCTTCTCAACAACTGTCAGCATTTACTGTAAGCTCTCTCAATCTAATGTAATCGAATCTGTACCTGCATTTTATTGGAATAAAGCCTGTTCTTCAGGTAACTCGTATAGTGTTTGATTATTCTACAAACAATTTATTCCAATAACTCTTGAAACCCGAGCGACTCAACATCAGTCCCGAAGACAGCAGAGCACCTCAACATTGGAGCCATTGGTTAAGGACCCTCGAAAATTTCTTATCTGCTTCGACTGCCACAGAAGAAGACAAACTGAGTTGTCTGTCTTCTCAACAACTGTCAGCATTTACTGTAAGCTCTCTCAATCTAATGTAATCGAATCTGTACCTGCATTTTATTGGAATAAAGCCTGTTCTTCAGGTAACTCGTATAGTGTTTGATTATTCTACAAACAATTTATTCCAATAACTCTTGAAACCCGAGCGACTCAACATCAGTCCCGAAGACAGCGGAGCATCTCAACATTGGAGCCATTGGTTAAGGACCCTCGAAAATTTCTTATCTGCTTCGACTGCCACAGAAGAAGACAAACTGAGTTTACTGATCAACCTCGTCAGCCCGAGAGTTTATTCTTATATCTCGGAATGTACGACTTATGTAGCCGCCGTTTCCACCCTGTCCCATCTCTATGTTAAACCAGTTAACAAAATATTCGCTCGCTACAAACTCGCCACTCAATGACAACAGCCAGGTGAGTCAATTGATCAATTCTTTCAAGTGCTGAAAAGTCTTAGCAAGGATTGTAACTTCACTGCGGTCTCAGCCGAAACTTATAAGAACGAGAACATTCGAGACGCCTTTATTACGGGCCTAGCTTCTCAACATATCAGGCAAAGACTTCTTGAAAGATCGTCATTAAAACTTGAAGAAGCGTTGTTGCAGGCACATTTGCTAGAATCTGCTTTTACACTCGCTGAAAGCTATACCAGTCACGGCACTGTAGTTTGTGCTTTAGATACTCCTAACAAGGACGATGAGAACTCGATCACCGACGACGTTCACCATGTTAGCACCAACTCGCCGCCGCAAAGAAGAATTGCATTTTTTGTGAACTCTCATATCATCCGAGATACAAATGCCCCACTAAAGAGGAATTCTGCAATTTTTGCCAAACTAAAGGTCACTTTGCTCGTGTTTGTAAAAAGAAGAACAAATCGACGTCAGCTGCTATGATTACCGCAGCAGCATCACCCTTTTCACTAGACAAAGCCACTATCAGAATAATCATCAATTCTGTAAAAACAATAGCCTTAGTGGATACCGGCAGTTCTAAGAATTTCATAGATTATAATTTTGCCTCTGATCACAGATTTAAGATTTACGGGAAACAAGCTCAAGTTGCCATGGCAACCAACTCACTCTGCACTACAACATTAGAAAATTGTAAATTGTCGTTAACTATAAAGGGACAATCGTACGAATCTGTCCCTTTTTCAGTCCTCGCTAATCTTTGTGCAGACGTCATAATAGGACATGATTTTTTTATCACAACTCAACAATGTGTCCTTCTCTTTTGGAGGCCCTAGTAACGATCTGATAGTATGCACATCTCCTTTGGCCCTAGTACTCTCCGCCAGACTATTCACACATTTATCACCGGACATACATCCTATAGCTACAAAGTCTAGAAAATTCTCCAAAGACGATCTGAATTTCATACGATCTGAAGTAAATAAACTTTACAAAGACAATCTCATTGAAGAAAGTATATCTCCTTGGAGGGCTCAAGTAGTCATAGTGCAAGGTACACACAAAAGAAGATTAGTAGTTGACTATTCAAGAACAATAAATAAGTTTACCGAACTCGATGCCTTTCCTGTCCCCAACATAGAGGAACTAATCAACAGTATAGCCCAGTACAAATTCTTTAGTACCATGGATCTGCACAGAGCTTATCATCAAGTCCCGATAGCGGAAGAAGATCGCCACTTTACTGCTTTCGAAGCATGCGGTCATTTATGGCAGTTCAAGGTTATTAGCTTCGGTCTCACAAATGGCGTCACTGCTTTCCAATGTGTCATAAACAGGTTAATCGCCAAAGAAAACCTAAGAGATACTTATGCCTATTTAGATGACATCACTATCTGTGGCAAAATGCGTGAAGAGCATGACGTTAACCTTGCACTTTTCCTAGAAATGGTTAAGAAGTACAACCTCTTCCTCAATAAGGACAAATGTGTCTATGCTACTAGATGTGTTAAAATTCTCTGCTATCAAATAGAAGAAGGATCGATCCGCTAGATCCCGAGCATCTTAAACCGTTAATGGAATTCCCTACCCCCTTCGACAAAGCTTCGTTGAGCCAGTTAATTGGTATGTTTGCTTACTATGCCCTTTGGGTAAAAGGGTTCAGTAGAAAAATTTTAACACTAATGCAAATCAACAGTTTTCCCTTGAAGGCCGATGTTCTTCAAACTATAGACGAATTAAAATCTGAAATAGCCCACTCCATGAAAGCTCCCATCTGTTACGACTCTCCTTTTGTAGTGGAAACTGATGCCTCAGACACAGCTATTGGTGCAGTGCTATCTCAAGAGAACAGACCTATTGCATTCTTCTCTAGAACATTAAACAATTGTGAGAGAAAACATTCTAGTATAGAGAAGGAGACTTATGCTATAGTTGAGGCTGTCAAGAAATGGAGACATCTGCTATCTGGTCGCCACTTCACATTAATCACAGATCAGCACTCAGTCACCTTTATGTTCTGCGACAAAAGGAATGGAAAAATCAAGAACGAGAAAATTATGAGATGGCATCTTGAGTAATCCTGTTATAAGTTTGACATACGTTATCGTCCAGGCACTCTCAATTCGGCAGCTGATGTGTTGTCCAGGATCTGTTGCACAACGTTCGACTTAGAGAAATTAAACCAACTTCATACTTCGTTGTGCCATCCTGGGATAACCCGCTTCTATCATTGGCGAATAAGGGAGGTTCTTATTTGCCAGAGTAAGAACCGGAGTAAGAACCTCCCTTATTCGGTGGATGATGTAAAAAAGGTAACGGCAGCTTGCTCTATTTGCGCCGAAGTCAAACCCAGATTCCTGTCCCCACGCCATCATCTTATCAAAGCTACTGCACCTTTCGAGCGTATCAACATAGATTTCAAGGGTCCTCTGCCTTCAAGCACTCGCAACTGCTATCTGTTTACTATAATCGATGAACACTCAAGGTTCCCGTTTGCCTTCCCTTGTCCCGACGTCAGTAGTGCAACTGTCATCAAATGCTTGCAACAGTTATTCTCCATATTCGGGATGCCATCCTACATACATTCCAACCGTGGTTCTGCTTTCATATCTAAAGAAGTCCGTTCCTTCTTAACATTGTTGGGAGTTAACTCCAGTTTTACTGCACCATACAATCCGCAAGGTAATGGCCTCGTGGAAAGATATAATGGCATCATTTGGAAGACAATATCTCTAGCTTTACGTTCACGTAACCTAAACATTCATCAATAGGAAATTGTTCTAGACTCAGCACTCCATGCTGTATGATCTCTCCTCTGTACTGCTACGAATGCCACTCCACACGAACATTTTTTTAAACATTCCAGATGCTCAGGAAATGGCACCAGTCTCCCTTCGTGGCTTCTGTCGTCAGGGCCCATCCTTGTACACAAATAGAATCGCATGAGCAAATATGACCCGTTGGTCGAAGAAGCCCACCTTCTGGAAGCCAACCCCCTCTATGCACACGTGAGATTCTCAGATGGCAGGGAATCTACAGTCGCCTTACGGAACCTAGCTCCTCATGGAATCGACAGCTACGAAGCCTCTGAAACTGACAGTACTTCACCCTCTGATCCCACCTTACGGAACCTAGCTCCTCATGGAATCGACAGCTACGAAGCCTCTGAAACTGACAGTACCCCACCCTCTGATCCCACATCCTTCTCTTCTGAACCGGCTAACTCAGTCATGTCTGACTATCAAGCTCACTCCGCATCCGAAAAGCAGGAAGGCGAACCCCCTTCTCCTAACCCTGTTAGGAGCGTGGAACCATCTGAATTCCGCCATTCCCTTAGGACTCGCTGTCCCCCTTTGTATCTCAGTGACTACCAATAGTAATTCGAGTGGGGGAGAATGTAGTGTTGTGGCAACACTATTCGGTCTCCCCATTCTCCTACTGCTGGCAACACTTTGCCTCTGTCACGATCTCGCCACTTTTGTACGAGTCTTCTCAACAACTGTCAGCATTTACTGTAAGCTCTCTCAATCTAATGTAATCGAATCTGTACCTGCATTTTATTGGAATAAAGCCTGTTCTTCAGGTAACTCGTATAGTGTTTGATTATTCTACTACAATTATGCAAATATTTTTCATAAAACAGTTTTCAAATTTTTAAGTATTTTACAGTCAATCAAAAAAGTATTGGGACACAACACACTTTTATTATTAATATTATACAGATGTTACAAGTATAAAAAATAATTAAATAAATTAGTCTATGCTTTAAATAATAATAAAACATATAATCATGAATAATATTAAAATAAATGAAATTTTAGTTTTATTATTATTAAAATTCGGAAATCCAAATTTTTTAGTGTATAAATTTTTAACATGTTTCAGTAATTTTATAAAATAGATCTAAAATTGAATTTTTATCGAAACTATTTTAAAAATCTATATAAATTGGGAGATAATTGAACGTGCTCATATAAATTAATTTTAAATATAATAAGATTAAATAATAAAATAAGTAGCATCGTATTGTATTTCGTTGCAAAGCAACATACTGTAGTCTAGACTTGGTAGAAAACAAGAGGTCAAACGACGGTGACTTAAGCAAGTTTGGTGAAAGAACGTCATATCCAGACAAGATCCACCTCTTTTAAAGGTCACAAGTTCTTACTTTTATTATTAAAAATTATTCGTTACTCTTACTAGGATTCATTGAATAACTGGATTGCGTAATGTTTCTTTTGGAAGTTATTGGCAGATCTTTTTTATTTTTGGCAGTGTAATAAGTTTGCTTATTAACTGAGGTTTAATCGGAATTCATGCAAATAAATGCAAAGTGAAATTCAAATTCAAGGTCTTTTGCATTCTTTACTCGTTAGCAAAGTTCGTGCATAGAGCCAACTACCTAAACCAGAAGAGAGTCAAGAAGGAAGTCGACATACGGAAACACTTGCAAATATTGCACAATTCTCGTAATTATCGAAACTGAAAATCATATAAAATAGCGGAAAATAGGAAATTTGAAAATCTTAAAACAGTAATGGCCAAGTAACCTTCAACCAGTAGGTCAATAGAACAACCTCCTGTGGAATGCGGTAGAACTGCATCATCATATCCGGTCCACCTGTAGCCATGACGTATAGAAGAGATCCGTAAAGAGAACCATAGAAATCGTGACATTGTATTTCCTGTATGTCTGATTTTGAAGATTTCTTAAATAAATTCCATTTACTTAATATCTAGATGTTTTTCTTCCTTTTTTTACTTTCAATATCCGAATTGTTAAAAACAAATTACTATCTCCTGTTTCCGAAGGAATGCCTCAATATCGATATTAATAATAATTATTATACAAATATTTGTTAATATATTAATAAAGTATAGTGACTACTTACATAAACCACTTCTTTATCGTATCTTATCCTCAAATTCCATAACAGCGATGCTTCATTTAGATCACTAAATAAAATATTAAGATACGTTGAGGCAAATATTTTGTATATCTTAAAAAATGCCTTAGTGAATTATATAGCTTACACAAGTTCGATCATATCGTCGAAACCATTTTGACCTAAATCTTGTCTTTTCTTAACTGTCTCCAAATTATGCAGTGTGAAATTTTGTGGCTGAAATAAATAATTAGTTTATTAAAAATAATGTTATTATTTTCAGAGAGGAAGAACTGATCTCATTGACACATTTCTCATGTTATTCATAAAGGTTATAAGGTCAGTGGTTGTGTAAGGCTAAAATTAAATGGGCGAAACATTTCGAGTCGACTGCACAACTTAAGTGTCGGCAGTTAAGGAAGTCTCCTGCAGTGAACTGCTTAATGACTTAACTGAGAATCGAATACGTATCTAACATTTGGTCTTCCATAACCTTTCATTCAAACTTACTCCATTGTCAACACAATTACGGATGTAACTCAAAGTCAGAGATCAGAATCGTTGGGATAATGAACCAATGTCACAAATGACGAACGAACTTCGTATGTAGGGTAACCTTTCACTCGGCAAACTTTTTAAATTTTTTATTAGAAGAAAAAAATGTTTGGCTAATTCAACAAAAGTATAATATTGTTTCGCATTTGAATGGGTTTGATATAAATTTACTGGGAAAAGGGGATATTTATTTGAAGTTTGTTTCTTTGTAAACCACTGAGGCATTTAATGAGATCGTTACGTTGGAAAACAAAAGTTAAATGAATAATTTTCTTTTTTTAAATATTACGTTTGACGAATATTTTACCTTTCCACTGATGACTGCCTGCACGGTAACGACTTGGGCTGGTTTGGAGAATTCTACTACTTCACCTGGCAGAAGGTAACCTATGCCAGGGTCAAACCACACCAAATCACCCTAAATTAAAGAATTAAATAAATTTAGGCTTTAAAAATATTAAAACTGTATTAAACCATTTTATTAAATATTTAAAAAATAGTTCAATGTAGCATGTGGAATTTTTCTTAGTTACTTCATTAAAAATTTAACGTCAGAAATATTCTTAATTTTATTATATTATTTTTATAACGACAGCATCAGAAGTTAGTATTGAGTCTATGGGAGAGTATACTAATCCTATAGTAATATTATTACTATAGGATCCAATAGATTTAATACTGACTTCCGATACTGTCATCAAGTTTTTATAGACAACAAACAAATTAATATAATATCATTCAAATTGTATGCAGTATCTTAAAATCTATAAAACATCAATACAATTATAATAAAAAAGTAGAATTTTTTCTCAATAATTTTAACAATTAATTTAATTTTTTCTTGCTTATAAACAGCACGCATAACAACCTCTTAAAAAATTCCAATAGTTTAAAATTTGCATTTGTAAATGCATGAATACACATCACAAAAAATGCGTAAGAATAACCTACATAATTATGCATTTATGAACTATTTTAAAATTATTATTAATCGTATGTTTTTCATTGAATTTATTAATAATAGGAGAATCAATAAACCATAATAAAAACGTTTGTTAAGGGAAAAAT
The DNA here is from genome assembly GCA_000484575.1 of Olivierus martensii. Lineage (NCBI taxonomy): Eukaryota > Metazoa > Arthropoda > Arachnida > Scorpiones > Buthidae > Olivierus > Olivierus martensii. The sequence continues at coordinate 50,843 of AYEL01076166.1, read as the reverse complement.
TTTATAGATTCAAAATTTTTTCGTATGACCTATTTTACTTTCGCCTGTTGTCTGCTTACTCGTTCAGCCAAATAACACAGCTTTTGTTTTCCTGATCTTTCCTAACATGCATCACACTTCGAAACATCCGCATTTTTTATTTTTTATTTAATTAATCCAGTTATATTTATAAATTTACAAAAATTAAAAATTTTTATAAACTTTTAAAAATTGTATTTCAGCAAGTTTTACAAAATAAAAATTTAATTTTTCATCTTTTTTTAAAGTTTAAAATCGATTTTAGACGAATTTCGGCTCGAGTTTTTACTCTGTAGTTATTAATAAATATGAATTATGAAGAAATAATTACGTATTAAATGAATGAAATCTTTTATAACCCATAAAAGAAATGCCATGAACCTCTTAAGATAGGCGACGCCGTTGGATAACTAAGTAACAAGTAATACGGGTTTTGGTTGCCCACAGTCATGTCTCAGTCATTCACCTGGATTCAAAATTACACGTGGATTACTTCAATTATTGAATGGTGGAACAATTTTTGGATTATGTTTAACCCACTAAATGTAGTTTTGCGAAGCATAAACTTCTTTCTTTATGTGGAACGTAAACTCTTATCGAATAGCAAATTCGTGATTTTTTTTTTTTTGGTATATGGTCTTGTCAATAAATTTTAGCGAGGAAATGGGTCTGTGGTGATGCATAAAAATTTCAAGGTCGTCATATTAAAAAAATGATCTAACTTAGTTATAAATTCATCTCAGTTTGCAACTTTGTTACGCTAAAGGATCGTCATCGAGATGATATTTGGAACAAGAAAAAATATATATATTTTAAATCGCTTAATGCTACAAAAATATTTGACAAGTGTCACGCATTCTATTTGTTAATTCTTTAACAAGTCACTGAATTAAAACCGTTTAAACGGCAAAGTAATTAAACTTCAGAACTAACGACCCTTTCAGGACTATGTCAACTCTGAGGAAACTTAACATTACGGTATTAACGCAGTTCATTAACCTAAAATGCTGCTATGTACTATAAGAGCGTAACCTAAATAGTAACCTACAGTATAGCTAGTTACTGTATTTAAATATTCAATTCATCTTTATCAAGGTCGAGGGTGTGGAATATTTTTATTTATCAATATAGATTTCCGAATACCATTCCTACAAACATTCACTTGCCATCGGAGCAATTTTTTTCCAGTTGTTAATAATGAAACATCGCTTTAATCATTAACTCTATGTATAGCCGAAAGTTATCATTAAAAAAAGTTACAAAAAATGCTGATAGTCTGGTATACAAAGAGAGAGAAATTAAAATAATAATGGTTCTTTATGGCAGCTATACACGAATTCAGTTACAGTGCACTCGAAATTTTTATTAGAACTAATTCGATATATAAAGTTAAAAATACTATAGCCAATAAATAAGATTTATTCGTTCAAAATTATAATTATTTTTCGATTTTAAAACTGGCATTTTGCGACCGTTAAAAGTATTGAAACAGGTGAAACCACCATATGTGAAAACAGATGTGAGGAATCATTAGCACATAATGATTAATGAAATAATAAAAATAATAGTTATGACCTTCCTTGGAAATTTCGAACACATTTATATTTTTTTTTTTTACATATAATCAAATATTTTTAGTATTTTCTTTATTATCAGGCTACTGATAATTAAGAGGATATCAAAAATATAAAATTTATACTTTTTGAGCATTAAAATGTCTACAAATATATGTTAGTGTTTATAATTTAACGGATAAGCGGTAGTTTACATAATAATAAACCAAATACAACATTATAAACAAAACATAGAACTGTAATCAGAACAATACTCGCTAACAAAACAATTCTGGAAATAGGCCATATATCACATAAATCCAAAAAGTATACGTAACAATAAGGTGCTTCATAAATATTCCTATTCCCAATATTAATTACAGTATATAGTGTATAACACATTGAAAGAATTGCAGACTTAAGAATAGAAATGAAAGATTGAAAGACTAAGAATAAATAGAATGGCTACACTGTCAACAATTCTTTCTGACTGATATTATTTCTAAAAACAGGACCGGATTTCCCATTAAACAAATTAGGTAAATGCCTGAGGCGCTGACCTTGCAAGTTTTTATTAATTTAAAAATATTAAATTTGATTAATTATTAGCGACAAATCACTAATAATTAGCGGTTTTTTTCATCTTAACTTTTTCAGAAAATAAAAAAATGGGTTACAAGTAGAAACATAATCTACGAGCACAGAAAATTATTAAATCTAACTTTTCGAAATATTGCACCGGATTATACACATTAAATTTATTTTCAATTTGAAAAACACCAACTTCAAAGTTTTCTGCAAGATAACAAAATATACAGCGACAGGATAGAAATTCTGCTTTTTGGACACACTAAAACAGTAAAACGTTATTAATCCGGACTAATAGAAAGATTGTTCGTCCGGATTAGCAATATTCAGGATTAATGAACATCTCGGAACATTTTGACAAATAAAATTATGCAAACTACATACTATATTAATAATATTTATAATATAATAAATGTTTTTCTATATTGTTTAGTTAATCATTATAAAAGATTGTTTTTTTAAGCATAAGTAGGAAGCGTTTTATTCATAGAAACAAAAACAATGCTATTCATCAATGCAATCTGAAAAACAGTATTCTGAAAGAAAGAAATAGAGAAAATTGAAATCGCGATAACCGGTATTAAAGTTTCGAATAAGTTTCGAATAAGAACCATTATTAAAGTTTTAATGTACAAAAATAAATTATTAATGATCTTAAAAATTATACAATAATTTAAAAAATATTGCCAAGAACTGTATTAGGTTCTCAATACATTTAATGTTTTTTGAAAATGTAATAAAAAAAAAAAAATATTAGATCTGTTATTGTTCGAATAAGTTTCGTGGTACACTCGACAAAAACAATGCTATTCATCAATGCAATCTGAAAAACAGTATTCTGAAAGAAAGAAATAAAGAAAATTGAAATCGCGATAACCGGTATCCATGGCATCAGTTATATGTAAAACCAAATATAGTATTTAAATAACTATATATTTTGCCAATAATCATAGTAGGTTAATAGGTTGTTTACCATTATAAATGTTTTAAAAACAGTTACTTAAATACCTATTACCAAACAGTTATTTAATATAATAGCATAGATTGTTAAATTTAGCTAATAATGATATTTGCTTATAATCAGGTCATCATGTACCAAATGTGCCAAGGGAAATAGTTAGTCTTACTTGTTAGAATAACAATAATAATATAAGTAATTCAACTTTGAATATAAACTATAGTTAGCCTCCAAATTTTCCAAGATTTTAATATATTGGCACCATAAGCCTAGTATATTTAGGCTAATATAAGTTTAACGTGTCAAAAAACTTGTATAGCTACTAAATTATTCTAATATACAGAAAGCTTTATTAAAATATCAGCCCTTTTATATCTTATAGTAAAAATTTTTAAATTTATCAAACAAAATCAAAATTACGTATTACTTATTGCATCATATTCTGTTCTTAGAGAAAACTATTGTAAAGGATGTTAAAAAATAAAACTAAAATAACAAAAATAGTTTTGAAAATTTTCAAAATTTAAGCAATACATCGTAAAGATGAAGAAAAAATAAATTAATATCAGTGTCATTAGGTCTATCTGAAATTTGTAGTTTTATTTTTAAAATAAAACAATAAATTTAATAAAACAAACTACAATTAATAAATACAACATACAATGTTAAACAACAACTACGTCATTTAATAAGATCACTTACATAAATAATAAAAAAATATCAATAGATTTTACGATATGAAAGCAATTCCTAACTCGTAATACAATGTACTGTACATATTTCAACTTATATTTAGTTAATAAACTAAAATATTCTAGCAAGAATATTGTTAAATTTTATTGTAATTAAACTGTTTCAGAAAATTTTTTCTTTTTTTTATATATACACACTAGATGTAGAACATTTAATCTCTATATATGCACAGAGATCAGTGATATGGAAACGTTTGGAAAAGACATGGTGGCTAATCCTCGTATGGCCACTCTCTGCTTGTAGGCTCTCTAATGCATAGTGCCTCATGCTGCCATCTGGTGTGAAAATTCAGTTTTTCGAATATTTTTCTACTAAATTTTCGGGATGTTAATTTACTTATTATACGCTAATTATTTTTAAATCTAGATTAGTATCATTAGGAAACAAAGTATTTAATAGAATTATTTTCAATGTCGTGTGTTTTTAGGATTATAATTTTCCATCGAATCGTTGAGGATCTGTTGAATATCACCTGAGTAATTACCAGAAGAATTATAATCTTTAATCTCTTTTAGAGATTTTCCTCTAATTTAATAATCGTTATTAAATTAAATAGGAAGAAATTAAAGGCCGAAAGATAAAAAAAAGTCATAAATGTTATCCCAAAAATCTAATTAAAGGCATTTAAAAGTGCAGAATATCTTTCAAACGGTTAAAAGTAAGTAATTAGCCTGGTAAAATTACTCAAATTGCCTTCGCACGTAAAAAAAATCATCTTTTAATTATTTTTAATTAATCGAAAATATTCCTTAAGCTACTTTAAACTAATTCGAAAAGTTTGGTTTGAAAAAAAAAATTAATTTAATAGCAACAATTATAAATATATAAAACGAAATCTGTCTGTATTAATCTTTTTTTTAACCCTCCCAAACATTAATTATCCGGAAATAAATTAATTTCGTAGCTCATCTTTTTTTCATTAACTTTACTGAAGAACTTTACTTGGGTAACAAGCGCGAAGCTGTGCAAATTTAATTATTTTAAACTTAATATCGGATTAAGTATGCTTCTAAGAATCGCAACTCGATGTTTTCACGAATAAGTCGATAATATCTATCACCCGCAATATTTCATTTGATAGAATCCGGCAGAAAAATCCTTCTTATGGAGATCAGAACAATGACAAAGTTCGGGATTTAACTGGTATAGAATAAGAATATCTCTATTTTTAGAACATCCTGATAAATCGGATAACTGTATTGAATGCGAATTACTCAATAGAAAACAACTTTATAAGTTACATCCATCTAATTTTGTGGAATATTGCTCCTTCGAAATTTTCTTCCAAATCGCAAGAGCCTATTCTACAAAATTGCATGGATGCTGTAGCTACGCTAGGCCATATGTATAATGATATATGCAAAATAGAATGATCTATATAGAGAAAAATATATTAAGTTATTTAGAAAAAATTCTACAGAGATTTATGTATATATATATATATTTATAGTTGATTAAATATCAAATTTATCTGTTTAAAAGGCAAAAATAAATTTATATTTTAACTGCAGAAAGTCATAAAACAAATTTGTTCCAAGCTATTCAGCTTGGTGCAATTTTTATCTTTTAATAAAAAGAAAAGAGATTAATATTTTTCTTTCTTTGGTTACAAACATAAAAATTGAAAAATAGTTCCAGCTGGTGTTGGAGTTGTAAAAAAAAATAAAAATATAAAATAAAATAAAACCAGGAAAAAGATAGATGCCTTTGTAAAATTTATACGTAACCATTTTTGTTTAGTAGTTAAACATGAATTAAATTAAAACGTAAGGTCGCGAAGAAACATTATAAATTAAACTACGTTTATTTAGCGGTTTAAATAATTTACAACTTTGCTATTGATGCCAACAGAGGGAGCTGCATGACAGGAGCACAGCGGTGACATCACTTCCGGATGCAGTGGTAGGACGGGACAATGACGTCAGTAGCTGTAGCCGTTGACCAATCAGCGATGGCCAAGAATGGCATGTTAGTGTGTTCTCCGTCGGCCAAGGTGAGTATGCTGGTGTCTTTTCCGCTTTATCTCACGCTTATAAACGCGGTCGAAAAGGTTTAATTGACTTCCCCCGCTCACGTTCAAAGCGTCGATTCTCTCTCTCGTTTATAACGCTTACAAGTCCGAAAAACGACATTTTAAACCGATCAAAAAACAATAAACACTCATAAACACACAACTCTAAGTTTGGAGGGAGATTTTGTCACAAATTCCAAAACGAGTAACGGAATAAACGAGAAAAAATTTCGGAAGGGAAGTACAGCATCAGTCGTTGACTTACTTCACGTTATTATCGATTAGTTTAATAGCAGTTCGAAAGCATTAAACGCCATCTAGCGTGAAGGTTTTTAAAATTGTTTAAAGGATAATATATATAAATATATGTGCACATTCATTGTTTTTCCATCATTTTTCTCGATAGATCCGGCGACGTATAGTCGTTTTAAAGTAGATCGTTTACAAATTATAAATAAAACACCTATTTTTATGATTAAAACAGAATAATTACGGTTGATCTCTCTTGTGACTTGTGACCCGTACGCAACAATTAGGATTATGTCACGTGTGACGTCAATGTGATGTCACGGGTGAATTATTTACGAATTTTTACATAATTAATTAGGGAATATATTTGATTATCTCCGACCATTAATCGATTATTTGTATAAATATTTTAATTTTTTTTTTAATGTTGAAATTATTATTTATTTAAAAACGTTCTTCTGTTTAATATTTACAATTTATGATTTTTAACATATTTTTTTTTTTCCACTTCGAAAACATTCAGTTTATGTAACGATGAGATTATATTTCTTTATATCTTTTTCTGCTACAAAAATAGCCATCTATATATATATATATAAACCTTTACAAACATTCTACAGATATAAATAACTTATAGTATTACGCATTTATACAGGAAAAAACGTTTCGTTTAGGAAAAAAAAAGGAGGAGATATAACGAATGGTATGGATTTTTACAGATTTTGTTGTTTTTATAAAAACACAGACTTGAGTTTCGATTTTCTCTTATATAATACATAAAACTCAAACGATTATCCAAGTCTCAAGGATGATTTATTGTCATCATACGTCATAGTTAGACATCATGTTATCCTTCTTTCGATGTAGTTTTGTTACGCGATATCGTAAAAGTTTACTAATTTTTAAAAACGTTTCCAGTTACGCAAAAAAAAAAAAAACAGAAAATAAAAATATAACGTTTAAAATCCAAATTCTAACATATACTGATTTAGATAATGTTTTACGACTCGTAAGGATCGTAAAAAAAATTCTGTCTAGTAAGATGAGAACGTTATCTATCTCCAAAGACTCAAATATTATTTTAGCTCATTTAAAAATCGTGCAAATTATCACGATAGAAAAGCTAATGTCGTCGATTAGTTACTCATTTGTCAATAATTATTTCGTAATTAGATGATTTTATTATAATTAGAGAGTTAGATAAATGAAGAATATAGAAGATAACACTGCCAGATCTCAACTGCATATAATTAATGGAGGTTGTAGAGTGCAGGTGTAGATGAGAGGTTCTCTTTACTCCAAGATGAAAATCGGATGTTTTGATAATTTTAAGAGGAAATTTAGTAATTTGCTAATCTTTCAAGTGTAATTAGATAAAAGTTTTCGTTTCTAGACTTTTCACATGTTGTAGTTACATCTTCGAGTGTGATCCGGATACAGTTTTATCATTATACTTGCATAACTAATGAATAAAAATTATATTTTTAATTTTTGAAGTGCATTATTGTTTATGTAGTTTTAAAAAATCAATGATTAGTATCGAGCCACGAATATTTATATATATTGCATCTAGTTTTATCTTAGTCTTTCTAAAAGTTATTCAGGGAAATTTTTACATGAATTTTTAAAATCGGAAAAAAATAAGCATAAAAACCGAATTTTAGCAAAGATTAAACGACAAAATTTCTTAAAAATTAAATAGAAAAGACAGTTTAAGAAGAAATACGGTGGTAATCCTAAGATAAAAACGTCTTGTAGCAACCAACATATATCATAGCTGCAACACATATACGTAAAAGTTGGCTCTCCTTAATATTCTTTTATTTATGCTTTTTTCAATAATATATACAATATGTACAGTGTATATATAACTTGGAAATAAGCCAAAGTATCGTGTGACGTTATTTATAAAGGATAGAGGCAAGAGGGAAAAAATTTTACACTTTATTTTATACCTCCAAATTTATTGTTCTGGGAAAAAAAAAAGTTTACAAAAACGGTTATAGCGAAGTTAATAATAGATAGTTTTTACGACTTTGCCTCTAGAAACTTTAAAAATTACTTTAGTTGATTTTTATTTACGATTTTAGTGCGATATTAATTAAAATTTGTTCTCGAGTTGTTCGAGTAGGATGAATAGTAAAGAGAACCAGAAAGAGAAAGAAGCAATGCGTAATATATCTGAAATTATTTTGGAAAGTAGAAGTACTAAAATATAATAACAGAAAATATGTTTGTGTTTAAGACAAAACTGTGATTATGTAGAGGAAAAAAACATTTTCTGACCAATTGGCGTTGGAGCAACAAATCGCAGTTTTCGTGATGTTTCCAAGCAACGGAAACAAATTCTGTCTAATATTGTTTTCACAATCCGCACAGATGACTGACGAGATGGTGAGTCAGGCACGTGCTCTCAGTTGTAACCATGACAACATCCTACCGCAGAATCCATTCCTCCATCCGCATCAGCTTGTTTCTATAGCAACCGGAAAGTTAAGAGAATTTAGAAAAGTCACACAAAAATATACAGGGTACATAACTCGTATTTAAATTATCGAAAATTATCAAATAATTATCGAAAACTAAATAATTTTTATGCATCTTAATTTCGATTTTTAACTAGATTTATAGATGTAGTTATAAAATCGTATTTTTATCTGTTCCTTCTTTTAAAAGTGATGTTTTAATCCTGTATAATTTTTGCTCGATAATTAAATTCATTTGGCTATCACGTGGACGATAAACAATGAAAGAGCAATGGAAGTAGGACAATGCGTTGCTATGGTGACGGAATGGGAGCAGGAAGAGATTATGCAGGAGTTGAATCTAAATTAGGTAAGACGTCTTCGTACTTTGATAGATTGGACGCCACTCTGCAAGCTGCGCTTCTCTAATTAAAAATCCTGCGTTTGACTATAAAATCATCTGCAAAGTGTGGTTGGGAAATTTTAAATTTTTGACGTGAAGAGCCGTATTCTTTAAAAGCTTCCCGAGCATCCCTGCTGGGTGACATTCCATGTTATTTCGCTCTAGAAAAATATCTACGCTCGTAATTCCACAGCAAAAATAAGATGAGGGTGGTGATGATTCCAGAAAGAAAAATTGAGTCTTATCCTTATTTATTCGTGCATTTCTGCAAAGAAGACACAAATGAATGGTCCTGGATGAGTAAGCATTTTACAGAATAGCAAGTTTGTTTTTCCCAAAAAAAGGAAAAGAAAAGAGGGGAAAAAAAGATTTTCTTCAGAGATAAATTCCGAAAATAAATTAAGGAACGAAAGATGACAAGTATTTCCATTTTATTCAAAAACGAATGCAAGTTAGGGAAAACACTATGAATTATTATACAAAAAGTAACACATATTTTAATCACAACAATAAATCTAGCATGAAGTTTAAAAATTTCCAAATCAAATTTACTCCAAATGGAATACAACAATAACTAAAACATGCATTCTCTTCTTACAGATTTACGTGCTTCAACGGATAATTAAATCAAAATGCTTTAAATCTCCTTCCAGATTAAATGTATTCATCTGTAACTTCACTTGTTCACTTAGTTCTCCTCATAAGCTTCTTTTTTTCCTCCCATTACCCTTCAGTATTTCTTGGCAGGAAGGAGGATGAACATGACTACAATCAATATGAGAAAATTTATTACATTTTGTTGCATTCTTATGTTTATGTGTAGTACATCTGCTTTTATGAGGTCATGGGAAGCTGTAAATATTTTATTGTGTTTGGATCTGTCAAAAATTGATTGATGGAGTCAGGTATCATCGCGACATGGTGTGGGAAGCCACCCAAAAGACGACAGTAAGAAAGCAGGAATAGTAATCAAAGGCATTTTCGGAGAAGAGGATGTAGTAGCTTTAGTCATATTTCATCACGTGACAGTCGAGGGTAGATCCACATGGGGTAAATCCCCCCTTGTAGGATAAATAAAAGCACTGGCACACTGTTTTATTCATAAAACCTGCAGCGTATCGCTCTTCAGGCGTCATTGCATTTTTCCCTCGACTACTGTACATTAAATAAATTATGTTAAAGTTATTATTAAAAGTTTTTAGCTGAAGATACTTTTAAAATTATTATTTTTTATTCTGTGCAATTGGAGGAGTTGGAAAGTATAAAAACTAGTCGATGGAAAAGAAGAGAATATCCAGTTGCTCGCTTGATCCATTCTTTATTTTTACTTAAAGTGCTTCCTACACTATTTCTATCTATCTAGTAGAGTTAGTGTTGGATACATGACATGTAAGACCAATATTTCTCCACGTTTCAGGTATTAGAGTCACGAATTGAAGTCTAGCAAGTTGGTCAGTCACGATTTGCTCTGGACAATTTGGATAAAGCATTTTGGCTGGAAAGAAAATCTCTCTTTTTATAAATGTTTTACTAAGCTACGTGCATCCCTAGTAGGAAAAATCACGGATGCTTTTATATGCATTCTTATATTGAAAAATTAAATATAGAAGTTAACTTCTTTTTTTTAAATAATTAAAAAGTAATAATCCATTTAATTTTCTCTCTAAGAAAATTGGTTATTAGTCTTAAAATGCGTATGTTATATTAAAAAAAAACAAAACTCATCTCGAATGTATGATTGGTAGTTTAATTTAGAAAATTATTTCTGGATAAATTATTTAGAATTTTTTTTTTTTGGTTGAACTAAACAGATTAAAAATGTTTTAAATATGCGATATTTTTACTTGATGGAAACGACATTTCAGACATATTCTAGTTGAGCAAACTTTTATCTAATTCAAAATTTATCTATCCTCTTTTCGGAAATGCATTTATAATAAACTGATTCTAATTTAAAACTATAATCGCATCATGATAGGATATTCCTGTGTGCGCTAGTAACGCTCTTTATTTTCAATGTTTTATCTATGGATTTTTTTTCTGTGATACGAAACTTCCATCACATGAATAAAATATTTGTCTTTAGTTTATCCTATATCTAAACTAAGTTAGATAAACATTGACGATATATGATGCATCCTTTTTCTTATATTTTTCCTGCTAGACTGAAAGATTTTTCCTATTTTTTTATACCAAACAATGACATGTAGAACTAATACAAGAAACAATATATTCTGATTGAATATTTATTAAAAATAAACAATAAATGCACGTAAGTTATTAAAAATTGAAATTATATTAGAAATTTCCATTAATGTATTTATTAATAAATAAATTTTCATGTATATCTTATCGGCAGTTTTATAGAATTTCGAAATAATTTAAAAAATAATAATTAAAAATATTGTTAAACTTGTTTTTATAATTCCGTAAAACAGCGAATAAACAAATTTTTAAATGGTCATTAAAACAAGAGTATCAACTCCTGTACATCATGCTTTCCTGTTTGACTAAGATGTTTAACAGTGAAGCCCGATAATTGAATAAAAAATAAATATTTGATAAACTTCGTAATAAAATTGCTTCCTGTTTAATGAATGTTATAATATTCCCCGTTATTTAAATTTTTCATCAATTATTCTTTCGTTCCAAGTAATTAGTCTTCGACACGTCTAATCAGAAAGTATTGAAGTTGAATCGTACCTGATTGTTTCTACTTCAATACCTTCTGTAGATGCAATTAATTGCTTTTATCTGGAAACTTAATTAGAATTTTTTGATTAGTGAGTTTGTAACTCCTTCTCTGACTTCAATACTTTGTTATTGCTAACACCATATAAAGTTTTTGTATCTGGAGGACATAGCCAAACAGAATGATGTTATTTTGTATAAATCGATTTTATTTTTTTTTATGATTAAACACGTATATTTTACTTATAACTAATCACTACTAACTTTTTATTCGATTTTTATACTCTAATTAAAAAAAATCGATGTTGCATTATAATTTTTTAAAATGTTTAACAATCTAAATTCGTAATAAATTTCGAAAAACTTGTATAATTCGTTTAATTTGTTAGATTAATAAAAATAATTAAGTTTATCCGTGTAAACATTACATTTTTTATCATTAAAATGTAGATATTTACATGGTTTCTTCGGGAAATAGTGATATGAAGACTGAATATTTTCATTTCTTATCTTATTGAGTTCATTGAGCAATTTCGAAGCAATTACACACGTTAAATTATAGCTAATTTAGAAAGATTTTTCCCTGTGATCTTTATTAAACGTTTAATTATTTAGATAATTAACGGTTTTTGGATGAGACCATTAAAATTAGAGTCTAGAGAATAAGAAGAAGAAGAGGAGGAGGAGGAGGGGAAGGAGGAAAAGGATGGAGAGTTACTTTCTCTGCTACCAATTCTTTCTAGTTTCTTGTCTCTTCTAAGAAATCTTTTTTGTCATAGTGTCGACGCCTTTTGTAAGTGGCACCCATTGTGAAATCCGCCTCTCATTCCAACTCATAATGGACTGCACAGCAAGAGACGGCTTAACAAAGATATTTTATAAGTTTATCCATCTTATTACAAGATATTTGTTCGAGCCACTTTTTTAAAAATACTCCGAACGTAACGCAGTTTATCGAGTTTTAAAAAATTGTCTTTAGGTTTTAAGTAATAATAATCGTTGAGATCGATCTTTAAATATATTGTCTTTCGAAATCTTTAACTCAAATCACAAAGAATTAAAGCATTAAAACTTATTTCACTCTATCGAAAATGCAAAGACTTGCAGTACCTCTATCTTCAAAGCTCTTACGTATATAAAAATAGAAAGACGGAAATAACAGCAGCTGTAAATGTTAAAAATTGAAGAAAATAGTTACACGTAAAATTTTCTATTATAAAATTTCTGAAAATAATGTAATATGTTTGGAGAGAGAGGGAAAAAAACCAATTTCTTAGATGGTTACTATATATCTGAATACGTTTTAGCTATTGCAACGTTTTATAAATCAAAGCTTCTATAAAGATGCGATATAAATTTTAATATCAGATCTGAATAACTTGTAATTTTTCCATATTTTGAGTTATGCTGTATTTCTATCTTAAGCGCGTTATATAGTCTCGCATTGAAAGGATTTGTTTCGGAATGGTTTTCGTTATACGTACCAGAAATTAAAGCGGATTCTTCATGCGTAAGTTGTTATAATTCACAATTATGCAGATGTAAAGGCGAATATATTAGTATTCAGCCAGATAAAGAAGAAAGAAATGAAGATAGGAAGAATAAATAGCCAGAAAGGACGTATAACTAAAGAAGAGATTTTATGGTGCAGTATATCAGGTGGAGCAGTTGTCGAGCGACACTTTCAGCCACTTAAGTGGTGAGAGAACAGATGTGATAAGCTTGGACTATTCCATTTAGCTGCAGATGACACGCTACGCTCTGTATCCGCGCTATGCGGGGGTGGAAGGCTGTGGAAAGGGAAGGATGGCCAATTTCTTTCCCATAAAATCACAGACCGGAACATTCCAATGGTAGCAGCTACTAATGACCAGCAGCGATCTTCTTTAATTAGTCGGATACAATGCTATTCCGGACGGTCATAAGTTTATAGAGATTTAAATTCGGTGGTAAAGGATTGATCTCGAGTCAAGAACTAACAATAGAAAGAATAAAAGAAGTTACATTACCTAATTCTGATCGATAGAAGCTGCTAGCCATACATGTGCCATGCTGATAATTAAATAACAAACTGAAAGCCATTAACATACCGTTTGGTTTCTTCTCTACTATGTAGACGTTACAATTCCCCATTGAAAATGGGTAATTTTATACTGAAGAATTTTTAAATAAACTCAGTTTTGCTACGTATAAATTATTCATACGAAAATGTACAATTTTTCGTTAATAAATCCTCTTCACTCACTCACTCTCTCATTCTTTTAGTAGTAAGAATATTTTCCCTGTTGAAAATTGCCACTTTCAATTTAGAAATTAGAAAGAGCCTGCAGCTAGTCTCGGTACTACTCTTGTCGAGCTGTCTGGTCAAATTAAAGATGGCGTCCAGCGGATGTACCTCCGACACCAAAGGGATTTGCTTCGTCTTGTCTCTACTCCTAGCGCTTTATTTACAAATTAATCACGAATCACTCCCTTCTTCACAGCGTAATAACTTCGACTACTTCAATCCTTTTTTTGCGTAACAATTTGCAAGATAGATAGCGTTAAAAATGTTCCTGGTAGAACATTACGTTAGGTGAATCGCGATTACTAGAACTGGTCATAATTTTCAGCAACCTAATTAGCTAATGGAGTAAAATTTCCCCAATTCGGTCTGTTTTCTTTTCTTAGTCGAGTTAAACTCTCTTATATATTTTTTTCTTTCTTTTTTTTATCTCAGAAAACACAAAAGACATTTTTATTTTTCTTTTCTTTTAAGAAAGTAATGTGTTTAGCCTCATGTCATGTAGCGTTCAATATCAAACAGCCAATATTTCGACGTCTTTACTTTGTTCAATCGACAAAGATATTCCCCAGACGTTGCAGGACCCAGCTGGTACTTAGTTGTTCGTGCTTAGGGTTATGTCCGGACTTAAGTCGAGTGATGATATTTAGTTTGACAGGATATATCCACATATCGCTTTAATGCTCGGATTTGCTCGATATGAAAGTTTCCTGACCCGTGTTCGATACGCTTAACTTGACGAAAATTTATTTTGTTGGATTTCTGGACGTATCACTAGTACTTTCGGAAGTATTCTTGGTACTCTATCGAGACGGCCGAACTCGCTTCTGACGTTTTTACTATTCAGAATGGAGTACAGAACTGTTTGGCTTGCAAATCACCCCGTAAACGGTCGTCAAGCCATAATTTTATATCAGCAATAGTAGCATAAGTACACTGTCAACTACCACACCCCGTAGTCATAGTTACAGCCAGGTAATAAATCTACTTAGCTGGGGCTTTAACTAAACACACACACACTCACAGGTGATAACACCCAAATCGAACCAGAAACGTCTTTATATGAATATTTTCGGTAGGCGAATTAAAAATAAAACCTCAGAAAAAGTTATTGCCATAAAAATATCGTCTTAACACGCATTATGCCGTAAAAATTGCTTTTATAACGCTTTAATTCTTATTTACGTTCCTCTTTAACCTTTTAAACCGACATAAACGGCGCAGGAGAGGTTAGTGTATTTACATTTATTACGTGTTTACGGGGTAACCTTAACTATCTAGCGAAGTATAAATAATGCCAGACTAAGGTAGAAACGTTCTTTAACAAAAATACAAGCAGAGATGGCATACACACACTAGTCGGAGAAGAGCTGGTGGCGACAAGAGACAAGAAATCCCTGGTGGTGGGCTTGTCTGCATTATATCAATGTCGTGCAGCAAGAAACGTTTCTCCGACTGAGGTTTCCTAGCTTATTGATCGAGTAACAGCCGAATAAAAGTCGAACAAATCCGTTTGGCGTACGTAATGCTTAATATCTGATATAGTAAAATGTATTTTTATATTATATTTACTTATCTGTATATATATATATATATATATCTGTATAAGTCGTTACGTGTTGTGACGGTTTCTATAGGGATCGATTGAATGTTTGGTTGTATTCTTAAAAGCTTCGGATATTACTCTTCTACTCACGTAGATACCGAATTTCTGTCGCTGTTTAATCAATTTAAAGATTTCGAACAACACAAAGTCTAGTCATAATTGGCAGACACTGCTGTGCAGTTTGAAGTTGCAATAATTATGTCACACAATTCCCTCTTCGGGATGTTCTAAAAGTTTAATTCGTGTTATTTAGATTTAGTTTGATTGAGTTTGGTTTAGATTGATTGAATTGGCCGTACGACATCCAGTCTGTGGGTTAGGTCTGGTTAGATTAGATAAAGCTATGATTTAATGGATATAGAGTTATCTCTCTTCCTTTTTTTATATATATCCTGCCACAAGCAATTAAAATGATTGCGGAAGAAGATAAATGCGTTATTATCTTTCTACTTGCAATATGTTTATATACAAAGACGTGTTCTGTTTAAAGTAATGATAGCTTTAACATCCTGTTTTTTTATATTTATGCATATTTAAACCATCAGAGTAATAGAAACATTTGAAGTTTTGACGTTTAAAGGAGCCGAAACATTCTTAAGGATGAACTTTTATATGTTTAGCATAGGATATAGACGCTTGAAGTTTATAAGGGAACCTTTTCTTACATACATTGGCTCTTTCGTGTATAAGTTGCCATCTTGTAATTTCTTTAAACGGTTCTTCATGCCTCTCTAGGAGTAGGTCTAACGAGGGTGCGATATCACAAACATGGGGGAGAGAGGTTAACACTGCAGTCGGTCCTTTTTCTACGAGGTCCTGTAGAGGTGGTGGGAGGGTGATGTCACCTACAACGATAGCTACGTCCTGGAACGTAAGTCTAGGTTTGTCTCTACCATTAACTTGTCTATAGATAATCCATTTTATCTTCTTTACTGTATCTCCTTCTTAACATAGATTTCTTCTTCTTCTTTTGGTTCTCTAATTGAAGAATGTCTTCCATAATATCTGGGCCATATTTATCCATACATGACCTTTTGAACTTATATAGCTTATTTTTGGTTGCATAATATTTCCTTCTAACGTCCGTGATCGCATAGTTCAAACATCTATTTTTCGTTTGTTCTAGAATGGCTTTGGATCTAACCGGAAGAGAAATTCTATAAATCGACATTGGATACACTGTATTCAGCTTGCATTCATATAGGAACTCAAGGAGCTCTTCATTACGTATAAAAACATCGTATGTCTTGAGATATATCTCATCTAATATCATATTAAGCAAGTAGTTTTTAATATTTTTGAAAGTTGGACATTTACGCGGAGCCGGCGATGAATATACAGGATAAAAAGTTTTTTCTCATAGAAGAAATATTAAACAAGGAACATTAACTACCGCATCACGTGATCGCATAGTTCAAACATCTACTTTTCGTTTGTTCTAGAATGGCTTTGGATCTAACTGGAAGAGAAATTTTATAAATCGACATTGGATACACTGTATTCATCTTGCATTCACTACCGCTCTTAAAACGTATGCAACCGGAAGTAGCAGAGACAATTGAAATTTTAAGAAGGGGTAAAAAGAAAAAATTATTAAACAACAGACTAGCGTGGGATCTGCCGCAACCTTGGAGGTATGCTATAAACCAAAGTATAGGAAAGACGTAAATCAACGTGTAATAAGAAAAGGTCTACTTGTTATGTGACTAATTAATATTGTTAACTTATGAGATAATTTTGTAATATTTATAAACAGTTTTTTGTATGTAGTAATAATTCCTGCTTTGTTTATTTTAAATCTTTAATGATGTAATCGAGTTTAAAAATTTTTTATTTGAAAGTATGTTCTTTTTCGAATATTCTATTCTATGTCTGATGATGGCCGAAAAAATCGAAAACGTTAACAATAAAATATTGTTTTGTTGAATATTTAATATAGAACTGCAATCTAGTGCTATCTATTCTGAGTTACTGTGTATTTCTGATGTAACTGGAGGCCTCCAATTACATTAGATACTAAAACTCTCCTTATTTTTGTGTATTTTGTTCTATTTTAAGAACTCTAGCTTGTCCTTTTTTCTTTGTGAACTGAAGATGATCTTGTTAGGCTGACAGCAGTGGCTGCTCGGCCCATAGAGCTGCAGGATTGTAGCCCTCCCACCAAAATGAAAACATTTTAAAATTATTATAGCTATTACATTACAATTATTTTACAAAGACACATTTTTTCTGTTCGTAGTATACTACTAGGTACCTCAATAGGCGCTATGTATGTGTGTATTGTATGAGTCAGTACAGACCAAGTCACACCGCATAGTCAGTGTACTGAGCAGGTGGAGGTAACCCATGATATACATTTTTGTGATATGTATATCGTGGGCTGCAAACATTGCAGTCCGCACTACGTATTTTATTATAATTATTTTCAGCCCTCCCACAAAAATCATCCATTAGCCACCACTGGCTGACAGTACTTTTTGTTTTTAATTTTATTTATGAATATAACTGTGTTTATTAAATAGCTGCATCCAAATGACTGTGTTTGTGTGTTATCCTTGATTCAAAGGAAAATAGGTGGTTTCATAAATTTTAATCTACAATATTTTAGCTTTTATTTATAGATTATCATTGACATTTGAATCATAACAACAATTCAATATTTAATTTAGTCTGTTTATAATTTTATCAAAATGAGACTAATTTTTAACTCAGTCAATAATGAGATCTCAAATTGGTAATGATATCCATGTAGATTAAGTGATACCACTGTATACATTTTCAAAGACAAGACAATTTCATTTTTTATTGCAATGTTTGAAAAGTTTGAGTCAGGATTGTAATTATCTTTTATCCAGACTATGCTACATTATTTCTATTTTATTCAAAAAAATGATATGAGTTTTATGTTTCCTTACAAGCTGCCTTGTAGCTTAATATCTATTAGTATGGAAAGTAGCATAAAACAAAAGATACAATTGGCCACATGCCATATGAAAACATTTTGGTACACTTAGAGAACCCAGGACCAAATCCAGATCCCATCTTTTGGATGGGATCTGGTGCATTTGTACAAAGAGCTCCCCCATTGTACAAATTTTTATAATTCCAATTCCATGTCCTTTGTCATTAGAGGGGTAAAGAGATAATGATCTCGGTTTTGATTCCATTCCCTGGATAAAAGAGCTCTGGTTCTATCCAAACTAAGATGCAATGCACTACTTCACACCTTAGTTGGTGGGAGCAAAAAATGCAGCATCATGAATGATCCCTTTGAGGCACCAGACAAAATCTTATCATATTTAGACTTCTACCTGTACTGAAGGATTATCAGATAGTAACCATTTTTCTTCCTCCAGTTTTTTTAGACCTATATGATTCTTAAAAAAAAACAAATCTCTGGATGGTAACTCTTTCAGTGATTCATCTTCTCTGGTTAAAAGGGAAAGTAATGTATCCAGAAACTCTCAGATATTGAGACAAATTTCCCAATTAGCTTTTTCTGGGCCATCTGTTGGCATTTCTAATACCAGTAAGAGGACTAAATCTGTAGGTTCTATTCTTCCTTTGGGGATAGATCTACAAATAAGACTGTGCTTTCGGTCAGAGAAAACTCTCTATAATATGAAATATTGTCATGATAAATATAATTAAGTTTGTGTGTGAGATTGCAATGGCATTTTCATGCCCTCTTATAATTTTCACCCTAGGTGACTGCCTTGCTCATCTCATCCTAAATCCGGAACCGGTATCCAATATTTAAATACCTATTAAAATATCAATTTATGTACAGATATGCATACTCACATTTTTAACAAAAAATAAAAAATAAAAAATTGAAAAATATCAGTAAGATGATTTTTGTTAGGAATAAATATGATGGATCAAGCAGCTGGTGCAAATGTGCAAAGGAAATAGATAACAACTGAGTCAGCAAATCTTATAATCTCACAAAAAATTTCATGATTTTGATTGACTGGTGTACAAGAGATTTTTTCTTCAAAAAGATTTTTTGAAAAATTCCTTGATTTATATACAAGTATATGCAGTATATAAATTAACTATATAATACTCATATTTAGTTATAAAATATTCTTCCTTATATAATTTTCCCCTCAAGATTTAGAAAGAGAAATTAAGAAATAATTTGTAAAACCCATCTTGAATTTTATTGAAGTATAGAGTTACTAGCAATTATCAGTGAAATTTTAGAAGTTTACCTTTATTTTGTCCTCACTTAAACATTATTCTCTCCTTTAACTTGCCGTTTGAAAAGTAAAAAGCACAAAGAAAGTTTCAAAACAATGGTCAGAATAAAGATACAACTGTCAACTTAAGTGTAGATCAGTGTCCAGATTCCTCAATGTATAGTATTTTATGTAGATAGTGGTAGTGCTTATAGTTAGCTGATATAAACTGATATGACTGTTCTGATTGTTAAAATATTTTAATATTTCCTTATCAGTTATTAAATAGTATATAATAATTTTGAGTGATAAAATTATTTCATGTAAATTCTGTTATTAATTCATAATATAGTACTAGAAATTAAGCTGTATTGCCACTGTTTGTGATTAGACTATTGCAGAATGGTTACATATTCTTCAGAAGAATCACCATTTTATAATTGAATTTGATTATTATTAAATAGTTGTTACTGTTTCTAAATAATAATTATTTTTTTTAGCTCTTTTTAAATGGTGAGACCTAACAGTTAGATTTTGAGAAAATTATATCTATCAATTAAACTGTCTCCAGCAAATTTTATAGATTTTTGTTAGAAAAGATTCTTAACTCAGAATAAATATCAATGGCTCTTAGAAATTTTGCAAACATAATTTGTTAGGAATTTTTTCTCACATTTGAAATTTTAGCAGAGATTTTTTCACTTTATAAAAAATAGCATTTTAACACATCTATTAAGTATTATACACAGTCCAGTCACATTAATGTGATCACCTGTTAAAATCCAGATTACCCATCATGCACGGCATGGACCGCGGCTAGACGGGCAGGGAGAGAGTCAATGAGGTGTTGGAAAGTGTTCACAGGGACGTTGAGCCATGCCGATTCCAGTTCAGTCGCCAGCTGCCGAAGGTTGCTTGGTTGAGGATCCATGGAGCGAACAACCCGATTGAGGTGATCCCAAACATTCTCAATCGGGTTTAAGTCCGGGGAATTTGGGGGCCAGGAAAGTACAGTAAATGCATCCTCATGCTCTGCGAACCATGCACATACACTGCAAGCTGTATGACACATCGCATTATCCTACTGGAAGATGCCATCGTGCTAAGGAGAAACAATCCGCATGTAGGGGTATACATGGTCCGAAAGGATATCTGCATACTTGCGCTGATCCATAGTGCCATCCACAATGATGAGTGTACCCAAAAAATGCCAAGAAAGCATTCCACAGACCATAACACTGCCTCCTCCAGCTTGCATCCTTCCGACAATGGTTGCAGGGTGATTGTTTTCCAACGTTTCACGTCTTATACGCCAACGTCTATCTGTTCGATGGAGCATAAAATGTTTATCATCAGAGAAAGCAACCTGTTGCAACTCAGTGGGCATCCACATGCGGTACTGCCGTGCAAATTCCAGCCTCCGTCGCCGATGAACGGGTATTAGCATAGGTGCGGTAACCAGACATCTGCTGCAACGTTCCTGAACTGCAACCCCATACGCAGCAACGTTCGCTGAACTGTCGTTTAGGACATACTTGTGGTACCCCCTTGGTTCATCTGGGCAGTAAGTTGCTCCACAGTTACATGCTGATTTGCCAAAACGCATTGCCGCAGCTGTCATTCCCCTCTGTCATCTATAGCCCATGGAGTGCCATACCTTCCATGTTGCTGATTTTCAGTAGTGCCATTTTGCCATGCATGGTACACTTTCACTACAGCGGCACGCAAACATTTCACAAACTTCGCTGTTTTGGAAATGCTGCCGCCCTTGGCCCGGAAGCCAATGCTCATGCCCTTTTGGATGTCGGATAAATCCCTCTATTTCTGCATGACTCCAAAGATTGAAATGTTTCCCACTTCTCTCCAACACCCTTTATATCCCCTCGAAAGCTGTTGCTGCATGTGCCTACTTTGCATTATTATTTCGTGCTAACGTCCACAGTAGGGGTGGTCACATTAATATGACCACCCCCTACTGTGTTTCCTTAAGATCCTTATTGCTTCATTGTGTTTCCTTATTGTTAATTCTTAAGAATTAATAATATCCAATAAGAATTAACAAAAACATCATTTTTGAGATAAACAAGCAAAAATGAATTCAAATTAGTGTAAAAAAAAAGGAATCGGTAAAAGGGTTAGAAATACAGTTCATATATTCATGTATCAGAAAACTTTCTGCTATAGCAATTTTAAACACAAAATATCGATCTTGTTTAGTAATTGAAAAAGATTTGCGAGTAGCGATTTCATCTGATTTGAGAGAATTTGTGCTGAAAAACAAGCCCACTCATCACATTAAATATTATGTTGTATTAAACATGTATTCTATTTTTTGTTTTTTAAGATTTGTTTAATTGCATTAAAAATTATTACACCAAAATAAATATATATTTTTTACATATAAGAAATTTATTTAAACAAAATATGGTATCTTGTTTTGTAGAATTAAATTGTAAGTAGAAAGTATTTATAAAATTAGACTGTTATGAAAATGAAGGGACATGCCAATTTTTTATGAAAAAGGGGAGCGCAGACACACAAAGTTTGGAAACCATTAATGTAAGACATATAAGTGAAATATATATATCATTGCTCAGGGAAGATTGAGGACAAAAGCTAAAGGAAACTTTTACAAATGAAAGTGTAGAACTAATGTTAACATAGAGCAAAGAAGTAAGAATAGTATACACTTCTTAGATATATATACAGGGTGCCCACGTTTCTGTGGACCAGGCATTTTTCTCGAAAACTATTGGGATATTGAAAACTGTAAAACACGTGTCCTGTTACATTTTCCTTCCAAATTAAAATCTGTCCTTAATATTTTTTTCAGCACATCCTCTCATGCAGCATGTGCTTCAACTTTGTTTTCTCAAATGGAAGTATATTATTTTTCTAATGGAATCCAATTCATCCAATTTTTTACGCAATTTTCATGTTGGAATTATTTTCCTACAACCGACATTTTAGGAGATATTTAGGAATAAAGTAACCATTCAGAAAGGCATAATTTATTGCCCACATTTCTGTGGACCAGGCATTTTTCTCGAAAACTATCAAAATTTGATCTATGATATTTAATCTATGATACTGCTAGTTTTAATGTTTTTGTCAAGCAACTAATAAAATTCTGTCAGATTTTTACACTACAAAGAGAAACATTATAATATGAAGTAAGATATACTTGGCTCTTCCGATATAATTATAAAATAATAAATTTCTAGTAAATTACAAAATGTTTTCATAAAATTTGAAGTTAGTATTTCCTGAATTACATCATATGCATCAGTGATGGTTTATACATAATTTAAAGTGGGTAAAAATGCAAAATCAAAAATGCTTGTTAAAAATTACCAAGAAATAGTACATAAAAATTACCATTCTTACATTGCAATTTTTCATGCAACAGCAGTAATTAATCCATTATAAAATGATTAATTTATATTAATTAGTGTTGTACTGAATACCCAATAATTACTTGGTACTTAGAATATCCCACTATATTTTCAATATCTTGTAATTACTCAGAACCAACATGATGTTGAAATCCAGATCAGATACTAGGTACCTTGAGAGAAAAAAGGTTATCAATAAAAACATATTGAGTAGAACTTGAAATTATTACATAAATGCTTCATTAAGATTGGTAATCTTGTAAGGTCTGCAATTGGAATATCAAAATAATAATAATTTAGCTTAATATATAGTTTTAGTTTATTTTTATATTTAAAAATTTTAAGTTTCATTTGTTATGTGCTTTACTGATGTCATTATCAATTTGTTTTAGGGTATCTAAGAGAGGGGAACAAGAGAGAAAATAATTACAAACTAACAAAACTTTATCATTTACCTGTGGACTAAGAACTACTTTTATGTTGTAAGTTCCTTACTCCACATGAGAAAGGAAAGAAAGAAGTTCTGTCTTCCAAACAAATAAATAGTACTGGTTCATTGTCCTGAGGGGGCAAGCAGGTAACATGGCTTGGATACTAAAGAAGAAGGAACAATGGTTTTCTAATTTCTGTTGGGAAAAATAGAAGAAATGTAGTGAATAAAAAAAAGACTATTCTATCTGGTGGCAGTCTAACAGAGATGAAAGGAGATGACTAATGCCACATAGGAATATAATGAAATTAAGAATAGGGACACTTAGGAAAATTAAAACAATTTCCTCTTTCTCTCCTCTCTCTTGGGTATGTGCTCTCAGCAGATTGAATAGCTCTCATCTATTTAGGAAAGCCTAGAAATCTTGATCTCCTTTTATTATACCTAAGTTTGACTTGAATTATGTTGTTTAGTTAGCACTTTATTATATTTCTATTATTTTTTGTTATTTAAATAAATCTCTTGTTTGTTATATATGTTTCTGAGTTAGTTTCTCCTATCCCAGACTTTAGCACCTCCTATCTATATAACATATGCTGGCCATATCTTGACAGCAGAATTTCATACAAGTTGGAAAAACTGTTTTGACTTGTCTCCTTTGCAGGATTCTCACAATCTAAATGTTTTTGTATGTTTTTCACCTTGTGATTAAGCTGAATTATTTAATTTGCACATTGTTTCAGTAAGGTAGTTTTAATTAGGCTGCTAAATCAAACATGGGATCTATTTTACTGATGGTGACTTCAGAGCCCATCACAAGTTGGTAAATATCATGGTAGAATCAACTGGAAGATTGATGGATGAGGTTCAACAGGCCAAACCCCTCTTGATAAAATAAGAATTTGTTATTCTTAGAAGTTTAATTAGTTCAGTATGAGAAAGCATCAAATTTCTCTTTTGCTAATGTTAAATTGATTATAGAAATTGTTAAGTATTATATATACAGGTATCCCTCATTATACATGATCTCACTTTATGTGTTTTCACTATAACACGATTTTAAAAAGTAAAATAACTTTTTAAATGAAAAAATTTTCATTCAAAAATTTAAATTTAAATGAAAAAATTTTCATTTAAATTTGTCTCATTTCCAAGTTGAGACAAATGTGGATGAACTGCTTGAGTCCCACTTATCAGTGCTCACTAATGAAGAGCTTCTGGAAACGGAAAACAATATGAATAATGATGTTTTCTATTCCCAGAAATCAGGAGCTCTTTGTTGCTGAATCCATCAAATAGCTTACAACAAAACAAATGACTGAATTTTTCAAACACATTCAGAGTGCCATCAGAATAATTGAAGAAAATGATCCTAATTAGACTAGAAGTGCCAAAGTTGAGAAATTCAAAATTCTTTGGCTTGCTATAAAGAATTTTATAGAGAGAGGAAGAATGCTGCCCATCAGCAGAATCTCAACTTACAGTTGAGATTCAGCCAATGGGCAGCATTCTTCCTCTCTATATGAAGTCTGGATCATCACTTTATTGCTCTCTTGAAGTCTCTAGGATGATAATCCTAGGGACTTCAAGAGGGCAATAAAGTGATGATCCAGACTCACCAGACCCAGTCCATACATTATTGGATTTAAGACTGCCCAGAAGTATGTAGTGTTTAGTGTTTATGATATTGTATTAATTAGATTTTCACACAACCATTCATTCATTTAAAATTTGTGTATTTTGTTTATAACAGTGGTTCTCAACCTTTTTTGGGTTGAGGAACACATTTTGATATTTTGAAATTTGACGGCACTCCTAAATATTTTAAATAATAATTTAGATTTAACAATGAATTTTTATTAACAGATTATTGTATTTATTCTTATTTATTACATTCAGATTACAGACATACTCATACATGGGATCATAAATGGCAGCCCTTATTAAGTTATAGCGCCACCTGCAGATTTTGTCTTTTTAGAGAAACTATAATTTTAATTTTTATTCCTTAATTTTTAAATTATGAATAACGCCAAAGATTTTGGCTGTCGCAGAAATTCGAGAGTTAGATTTTTCTAACGATACTCTATTTATAGGAATCGGTACAGTAGTTCGACTGCAAAAGGGATATTTAGTCAACCACATTTCACTATTAATAATACAGTATATGATTCATACAATTACATGCATACAATACATTCTTAATTTTTCGCGGCACATCGTCAAAGGTTTGGCGTAGTGTGCCACGGCAGAATGGTTGAGAACCACTGGTTTATAAGTTTAAATAATTCATTCATGAAAATTTCTTTTGCTCAGAAGTGTTATGTTTTAATTTTTTTTTTATCTTGAAGAAAAACCCCCTATCTCTGTCTCACCCATGCTAAATCCACTTGGATTCCTTTCGTATTCCCTCTTTTTTATGGAGTATTACTGTATATGTTTTAGTTAATACATGGCAGTGGTATAATGCAGAAATGAAATAAAATTAATTATTAATTTAATTTTAATTACATTAAGACTATTTTTATATTAAAATAAGAAAATTTTTAAAATGAAGTATATAATTAAAATAAAATATATTATAATTGAAATTTATTTTGTTTTGTTGTGTATTGGAAACAGAAATTGATGCTAATATGTGAGAGAAATCAACAGTTTATTGAAATTGAAACAGTCTTGTCATTTTGAAAGTGATTTCAATATGTTATTTATAAATAATCTTTATTTATAGCAAAATATATTCTTGGAACTGGAAATTGATATTTGTTTATTTTAAATGAAAAGCATTTTTTTAAGTGAGATCTAATCTTACTGATCATCATATGCTCTATATTTATGGATTTTTATTTGGAAGGAAAATGTAACAGGACACGTGTTTTACAGTTTTCACATATAACCAATAGTTTTCGAGAAAAATGCCTGGTCCACAGAAACGTGGGACCCTGTATATAACAAATTTTAAATTATAAAAAAAAATCAGAACTAAAACAGACAATGGAAATTTTACTGCAACTGATAGGAGTAGAAAGTCAATAAGCGTATATGTTATGAGCCAAGTGACTAATAAGTCATTATGAATAATGACTAAAATGGCCATGCAGCCTGATAAGTATTGTTTAATTTATTAAATTGACCAGACATTATGAATAAAGTTACATTCACTTTGGGCAATTTGATTTAAAAAAAAAAAACTTTTTTCATTAAGAATTTATTTATTTTTGTGAATTATTTCAAAGTATTTTAAGAACAATATGTTATTATTATATGGGTCATATTAATAAAATATGTTTTTAAAATGTCAGAAAAATTTAATCGTATTACAGTAAAACATTGATTATCCAGACACCCTTCGTAACAATTATTCAGGGTAATTAATCAAAGCTTCACTATATCTACATATGATTAATTACATAAATGTCTTTAATAAATCAACAGACACATTTTAATAATTATTCTAATTATTATACAGATTGACATTCAAAAATCCGGCAACTGAAAATCCGGATTATTCAGTATTCCGCATGAATTTCAGGAGCGTATTTTCAAATTTCCTCGCACTGTTGCACCTCTGTCTTCTGGAACTGTCGTTGATGTTTTGATGTACACCATTCTCAGTTGTTCGGTGTTGCTTGCCATGCTAACATGTAGCTCTGCTCATTCCTTCTTTTTTTTAATATTTATTTGCTGTTGTTTAGCCCAATTATGGATTGAGCAAAGAAGAAATGTGGCATAAAACGTAAACATTGTGTGTTATCGATCGCAGAGAAAGTGGAAATACTAAAAAAATCTAGTAATAGTGTGTCCATGCGAACCATTTGTGAAATGTACAACTGTAAATGTGGTAATTTTCTATTAAACATATACACCATATATAATATAAACCTTCAATTATCTGGCATATTCAAAAATCCACCACTCCTTAGGTCCCGAGGTTGCCGGATTTTTGAATGTCTACCCGTATAAAGTTTATTTTGGCAATTCCTTTGCATATAGCTTATAACAAAATTTGTGAAAATTTTATCTGCTCATTCCTTCTTTTTTTTAATATTTATTTGCTGTTGTTTAGCCCAATTATGGATTGAGCAAAGAAGAAATGTGGCATAAAACGTAAACATTGTGTGTTATCGATCGCAGAGAAAGTGGAAATACTAAAAAAATCTAGTAATAGTGTGTCCATGCGAACCATTTGTGAAATGTACAACTGTAAATGTGGTAATTTTCTATTAAACATATACACCATATATAATATAAACCTTCAATTATCTGGCATATTCAAAAATCCACCACTCCTTAGGTCCCGAGGTTGCCGGATTTTTGAATGTCTACCCGTATAAAGTTTATTTTGGCAATTCCTTTGCATATAGCTTATAACAAAATTTGTGAAAATTTTACAAACTAGAATATTTTTGAAAGGTAAGTATTATTAACTGTTTTAATTAATGTTAAGAAAATGTATTATTAATAAAATTTTCTAATTCTGTTAACATTATGATAAAATTCTGAATGTTGACAGAATTATAAAATTTTATTAATAATACATTTTGTTAACACTTGTTTGGACAACGAAAACTTCACATAACAAACTGTGGGACCCACAGACTAACAGAATGACAGGTTGTCCTGATAGCCATGTGGAAAGCTGTGGTTTACCATCCTGGAGGATCTGGGTCCCATACCTCCAATTTTTCAGGAGGGGTCTGGGCCCAGCCCATTGAATCCTATCATGGGCATTGGCCAGCCCCATCATAGGTGATGGACTCTAAGTGGCCACCACCAGATAAAGATATCCCACGAGGATATGGCAGCTTAACTAACCTAACGGAATGACAGGCTTAGGCCTAGTGTGTTCATGGACTTATGGGTAAAGATGGGAGAACATAGTTTTTCCCAATTAAAATGAACTCAGAGACAACTTAAAACATATTGAAGATTTATTAAACAAGGTAAGAGAGAGATTTTAAAAATTTTGGTCTTAGAATGGCACCATACCAGGTTAAGATCAATAGGCTTGAGGATCTCTACAATGACAATGCTATTAATCACTTCCGAAAAATCCTGACGAAGAGAGAAAAGCAATCTACATTGGACAGATTCTTTAATGTCCCACGAATGGAAAAAAAAAACATGATAGATGAAAATGCAAGACTGTGCATATATATATATATATATATATTATTATTGTTATTACACATAAATAAATGTAGTAAGAAATTATATACAGGTAGGCCTCGATTAGTGCGACTTCGAATAGTTCAAATTCGATTAGTGCAATATCTGGAGGACATAGCCAAACAGAATGATGTTATTTTGTATAAATCGATTTTATTTTTTATGGTTAAATACGTATATTTTACTTATAACTAATCACTACTAACTTTTTATTCGATTTTTATACTCTAATTAAAAAAAATCGATGTTGCATTATAATTTTTTAAAATGTTTAACAATCTAAATTCGTAATAAATTTCGAAAAACTTGTATAATTCGTTTAATTTGTTAGATTAATAAAAATAATTAAGTTTATCCATGTAAACATTACATTTTTTATCATTAAAATGTAGATATTTACATGGTTTCTTCGGGAAATAGTGATATGAAGACTGAATATTTTCATTTCTTATCTTATTGAGTTCATTGAGCAATTTCGAAGCAATTACACACGTTAAATTATAGCTAATTTAGAAAGATTTTTCCCTGTGATCTTTATTAAACGTTTAATTATTTAGATAATTAACGGTTTTTGGATGAGACCATTAAAATTAGAGTCTAGAGAATAAGAAGAAGAAGAGGAGGAGGAGGAGGGGAAGGAGGAAAAGGATGGAGAGTTACTTTCTCTGCTACCAATTCTTTCTAGTTTCTTGTCTCTTCTAAGAAATCTTTTTTGTCATAGTGTCGACGCCTTTTGTAAGTGGCACCCATTGTGAAATCCGCCTCTCATTCCAACTCATAATGGACTGCACAGCAAGAGACGGCTTAACAAAGATATTTTATAAGTTTATCCATCTTATTACAAGATATTTGTTCGAGCCACTTTTTTAAAAATACTCCGAACGTAACGCAGTTTATCGAGTTTTAAAAAATTGTCTTTAGGTTTTAAGTAATAATAATCGTTGAGATCGATCTTTAAATATATTGTCTTTCGAAATCTTTAACTCAAATCACAAAGAATTAAAGCATTAAAACTTATTTCACTCTATCGAAAATGCAAAGACTTGCAGTACCTCTATCTTCAAAGCTCTTACGTATATAAAAATAGAAAGACGGAAATAACAGCAGCTGTAAATGTTAAAAATTGAAGAAAATAGTTACACGTAAAATTTTCTATTATAAAATTTCTGAAAATAATGTAATATGTTTGGAGAGAGAGGGAAAAAAACCAATTTCTTAGATGGTTACTATATATCTGAATACGTTTTAGCTATTGCAACGTTTTATAAATCAAAGCTTCTATAAAGATGCGATATAAATTTTAATATCAGATCTGAATAACTTGTAATTTTTCCATATTTTGAGTTATGCTGTATTTCTATCTTAAGTGCGTTATATAGTCTCGCATTGAAAAGATTTGTTTCGGAATGGTTTTCGTTATACGTACCAGAAATTAAAGCGGATTCTTCATGCGTAAGTTGTTATAATTAATATATATAAAAGCTTAAAAATATATTTACACTATCATTCTTTAAGTTTTCAATAGTGCTAAGCTTAAAAATATTCAGTCAGATGGCTGCATGTATTTGCTTACTACCTTGGAGGCAGGGTTCAATTTCAGATCCAGTTTTCTAGAGTTGTCTGGGCCTATATAATAATTTATGTTTTATATAATAATCTAAGTATTATTTTGTGATTAATTGCAGATAAATCCCTTTTGAGATATAAAATAAAAATATAAAATATAATTGAGAATCACCATATTAGCAAAGCAGTATAGAATGATGTAAAGTGAGGTATGCCTGTAATAAGGAGTTCTGGTATCTGATTTTTATAAAATGTGCTGGCAGTATGCATAGCCTATCTACAATGCAAGAAATATATTATAATTTAGCCATTCATAATTTTTTTTGCAATTTTATACAAATTATATTTCAGACTTGTATAAAATCCAATTTTTTTAGCAAAAATTCTGAGTTAAAAATTCCCAAAGCTGACTACAATGATTGCATCTATACAATGTTATGGAGCCACATTGTTCCCTGATTGAAAATGATATAATGCCACATGGAATGATATCATAATATAGTGATGCCTCACAATTCAATGTCCCGCAATTTGTCAGTCTCACAATTTGACAGTTGGGTTTTGCAGGATGGTGCATGTGCATGCATAGAATTGTGTGATGTCATTTGTTATTTGTCAGTTCTTGTTGGGCTGCTTTGGTATTTGCTGTGTTGTTTGTTTTAATTTTCAATTCTGCATTTTTCAGAAAATAAAAAATTTATGCATCTGTAGTTATTATTATTTTCTTGAGTGAAATTTAGGGATAAGCTCAAAGAGAAGTGATCAGAGAAATAATTCAGGAAAGAAGAAAACTTGATTGAGTACAGATAATGTACAGAAAGGTAGAACAATTACAGATGTAGCTCAAAAGTATGACATTCCTAGGACAATTTGGCAACGTTTTTCAACAAAGAAATTATGGGTGCTAGAGTATCTGTTGAGCAATGAAGATTTCTGAAAAGAATAGATCTTTAATCAATGAAGAGATGGAAAAGCTGCTTCTCACCTGGATTAAATAAAGACAGGTGAAGAGAGATCC
Source organism: Olivierus martensii (assembly GCA_000484575.1). Classification (NCBI taxonomy): domain Eukaryota; kingdom Metazoa; phylum Arthropoda; class Arachnida; order Scorpiones; family Buthidae; genus Olivierus; species Olivierus martensii. The sequence continues at coordinate 19,502 of AYEL01076166.1, read as the reverse complement.
AATAACTCAGGCATTGATTTATGAGAAGGTTAATTTTCAGAGAATTTCAGAAGAAATCCAGGATGTACCACAGATCAAACTGAGGAATGTAAAGTTGAGCCAAGTTTCATAGATTCAAAGGTAGAACAGGATAAAGAAGACTTTATTCCAACATCCAAGGACTAATACTTTATGTGTGTGTTGTGTATAAAATAGTGCATTTTGTAATTTAGTGTGTTATACAATAATAAAATATGTATAGTATAGTAAATAATATATTGTATCTCTCTCTCTCACTCACTAGTTGGAGGAGTGGGAGGGGATTCGACAACAAATTAATCTATTTTCCATAGTCTTATATGGGAAATATTGCCCCATAATTCGACATTAATTCGGTGATGGAGTAGTGTTGAATTGCGAGACACCACTGTAGTAATAATATATTTATAATTAGCAAACAATACACAAAATATAAATTAAGTAACATGAGTTTAACTGTTACAAATCCAAACATATTGTTTTATAACTTATAAACACAGTAGCTATTTATGCTATATATCTTAAAAAATTAAAAAAAATTATGGAAAATATTTTACATAAAGTTGAATTTATATAAGGCAAGTATTATGTAAGTTGGGAAGTAGCTGTTAATGCATATGCATAATTTAACATATTATAATAGTTATTGCAATTTTTTAAAATATTTTTCATATCAAAACTTTTTATGTGAAATCAAATTTATGTAAATGTTATTTACATAAACTGAAAGCACCTGCATATCAGCTGATAAGAAATTGAAGATTTTTTTTGAATATCCATTATAACTAATTTTCTGTTCTTATGCAGAAGGATTCAAACACCATAATATTTTTATAACAAAAATTAATTTATAAATTAATTTTTATTTTTATACTATTATTTTGTCATTGTTCATTTATTATGAGAAATGAATAAAATTTATTTGAAACTATCAAAATCAGTTAAAGAAAATGGCTCTAAGATTTGTAATAGAGGTTTCTCAGTTTAGTAACAGATTTGTTATAAAGGTTTTTCAGTATAGTATGGTAACTGGACTAAATTAATCTACATATATAAAAGCCTAGGCTGTGCGCAGGGTTTTGTGCTCCGCGAGTCACGTGCGCTCCATACACTCCGTGCGTGTATGTTCGTGAACCGAAGCATCGTTCATATAGCGAAGCAAAAGTGCGTGTGTGTTCGTGAACCAAAGCATCGTTCGTAAAGCATGTTCGTGAACCGAAGCATCGTTCGTAAAGGGAAGCAAAATTTGTTTTGTTCGTGAACCGAAGCATCGTTCGTAAAGCGAAGCAAAATTTGTTCGCAAATGGTGTTCGTAAACCGATTTGTTCGTGAACCGAGATGTTCGTGATCCGAGGTACCACTGTACTACCTACATCAGATATATAGGGCATTCTCTTAATAAAAGAATCCCCGAACATATGAGGGATATAATGAACAATGCTTCAACGACATCGTTAGTGCAGCGAGCTCTTGTTACCGACTTGGAAATAGATTGGAGTAATACAAGCTAAATCTGGAAAGAGGAAGATCCTAGGAAGGGTAAAGTCACGGAAGCTATCACAATCTATAATAAGCGTAATGACATCGTGCAACCTATTAATAAAGTACACTCTACGACTGTCAGTAATGACTGGAAATGGTATATGAATAGTAAACAACCTCGTTTTTAGACATTCCTTCCGGCAAAATTACATCTATTGTGTATTCTTTAATTTTTATTCTGTTTAATGGACATTTTTTAGTATACATTAATTGTTAACTTTAATTGAGATTATGTGTAATTGTGTTATTTCTGAGTCCTATATTTTTTATTGTATGTTAAAACATTTAATTATTGTTACCATAGCAACCTGTTTTTTAAAATATCTTGTATTCAGTTTGTATTCGATAGAACATATTTGTTGGTGTTCCGTTCTATAAGTAACTGAGGCGGATTTTCTATTAAAAATTGAAACGCTACTGCTATCTAAATACTGTGTGCCTGAGTGTTTATTCTTATCCCTGCCTGAGTGCTGATTTTTATGTTTTGTATTTTGTTGACTAATTATTTCATTTAAATTTGTCTATTTATAACAAATAATATAAATGTAATGTAATTTATTAGTTCTTTTCTTCAATCTATTAAAATAAAATAATATTTATAATAACTATCTAATGCAATTATTAATTACACATATATTTTAAAAAATTTTTAACAATTGGCTAAAAGTACCAATATATACATATTTTATCAACTAACTAGTTATCAGAATTAGATCATAATCACAAGAAAGTATAACATAATTGGATTAGAATTCTTAAAATGAATAATAAAACAAATGGTTAATCCTTGCATCAAGACTAGCCATTAGTCTATTATACATACCTACTAACAATAATCCTATTAAGAGATGTTCTAAGAAAATATGATATCTTTCTAAATGCAACATTAGAAAAATCATTTGATTCAATTAAATATACTCCATATAGATCAATTCTAAACCCAGAAAGAGCAATAAATTAATAAGAACAATAAGAGAACAGTTTACAGCAAAGGCAATATTTGGCCTTGAAATGACAAGTATATCAAGCTTTCAATAGTCTCACAATACGAGACTTTATTATTGAGTTCCTTAACAGATTTCTCTAACATACAACCCTTTTCTATAGGTGTGGACACAAGATTTGCTTCATTCATATTGAAACATTCCAGGACTTTCTTGATTAATGAAAATTGAGCCATTTTTTTTAAATGATGAATATGCATTTCAAGAAAATAATCTGCAGAACTAATAATAACGCTAAATTCCTTTTGTAACTTTTTCAGAAAATTTTCTAATATTATTTTTGTCACTTGCAATAAACATTCCATCATCTACTTACGATGATATTCAGATTTGACTGCCGTGCATTTTTTCAATAGGTTGTTGTAAATGCCACACACACGTCTCGTTGTCATAGTGTTTTATTCAGTGATATGCATTTTTTTGCGGTTTGCATGTTGTTTGTATGCGATATGTATTAGTGTCTGCTAATTGTTATTAGTTATTAAATAGGTGCCATTAAACTTTGTTTTTGTTATGTGAATTTCTATTATGGACCTATTTGTAAAATTGTATTTATTTATGGCATTGTTGCGGACTTTTTCTTTATTTTTCCTCGATTGTTGTGTATCTGGTTGTTCTTATTTTGTGAAGCCGTGAATCTATTACGTTGTGCTGTGTCGTTCCTTTTTGTGTGTGAATATGCATTGGTATTTCTTAGTTTTGTGTGGAATTTTTTTTTTTTTGTTGGTGTTATTAAAATGCTCTGTTCTTGTTTGTTTGCTTGTGTTTTGAAATACTAATTTGTGTGCTGTTTGAATGTTGCGTAAGTGAGTGGCTAATTTTTATAGTGTGATAATAGCGATGGCTGTAAGGACTATAAAATGTTGGATTTTATTTGCATTATTGAATATAAAAATAGAAGAAAAATGTCAAAATTTTGAATTATTATCTTTTGCTTTGGTTGACGATGGGCCAGTCGGCATAATGTCTTACGTCATCTTGGAATTTGTGACATTAATCTCGTCATCAAAGTATTTCTTAGGTATCATTAGCCTTCTGTTGAAATGATTTTTTTATGATCTGTTTGTGTTTGTTTATAACTATGACAGGAAAAAGAAACTGGTTGATAAATAAAAAATAGTTTATTATTTGGTAATTTAAATAAGTTCATTTGTTGTTAAGTGTGCAGTGTTTCGATTGTTCTGTGACCTATTGATTTTGCCCCGTTGCTGTGTGTGTTTTGGTAATATCCTATTAAATCAGCATAGGGTTTTTCCCCCTATGTTTTGTGTGTTGTTTTATTTGAGTGTGCAGTATGCATGTTTGGCATGTATTGCTGTTTAAAACACTTTGTTCTTGTTTGTTTTTATGCGTTTGAAATGCTATATGTGGTGTTTGGTTGTTGTGTAAGCGAGTGGCTACTTTTTGATGTGTGTTGATAGTGATGTCAAATGTGCGGTTATGTTTTGTATTGGTGTTTGTTTCATTTTTGTAGTAGTTGTGTGCACATGTTTATCTCGGGACTGTTTCGTTTGTGTGTGTGTGGCTGTGTATTTTATGTTGCAGCAAATTTGCAGATTGGATACATAAATATAAATTCCTTTCGGTGTTTGATATTATAGGGTGTTTTTGGATGTGTATAATTGTAGATAAGTATGTTTAGTGGGAATCACAGTTTTGTTGAATATGTAGGGATGTGATGTGTGTGTGCAAAATAAATGCCTGGGGAGATTCAAAAAAGCCTTTGTATTCATTGCTTAGTTTGATGTTTTTTGTTTGCTCGAATTAACGACAAAGTTTGCAACTGATAAGGGTGTGCAGTTTACAGATGCGAAGTACAATGTTTTATCAATTTATGTCAAGTGTTTTCCCTCTTTCTTTTCATGCTGCATATGCAGAAAGTAATAGGTATTATTGTTGTTGTATGATGCTCATTGTACCGATGGATTATTTGTATGCCATGCTTATGGCAATATTAGTTATTACAATTTAGTTACAAATGCAGTTGGATATTTTAAAGTAGTGGTAGCTGAAAGTGACCTACGTATGGCATATGTTGTAACTGTTCTAATGTGCATTGCAGAGTTGTTTTTGCAATAAAATATTGCTTGTATAATGCAACTTGCTAATTTTGGCTTGCGTTTGAACAGTGACAGCAAATTTAGTGAGCGTCTCGGTAAATGATTTTTTTTTCTTTTGGGATCAATAAATTAAATATGTTTTAAGACGATGGAGTTGCTAGCAATGCATTCACTTATAATTTTATAGTGTATAATTCAATCGAGTTTAATATAAAACGATATTAGTGTGGATAAAGATTAAATTCGGTAGGTGCATTGATTTGATGTGTGTTTTCGTGTCGAAAACTTGTTATAAAACAGCTTATAAGTCGTTGTATCAAAAAATTTTGCGCAAATGCAATGCTATAAACCGAGATAATGCATTGTGTGGCATTGTGTGTGCTTATCATTGTTTACACACTGCCTCCGAACACTTGCTGCTAGCAAGTAGTCGTAGCATGGTTAGATAGTGTGTGTGCTGCCATGCATCAGATCATGGGTTCGAGTCTCAATTAAAACCAGACAATTTTTCTGGGCAAAATATGAAAGAATTAGGACGTAATTCTACGTAATGGATAGCAATGTAGAAGAGAGTGTTAAAGTGAAAAGATGGCGAAAGTAAGAGTGGCAAGAAAGGGGGGATAAGTAAGAGAGGCGAAAGAAGATAGGAGTAGGTTCAGTTACTTCATAAGAACCGATTTCTGAAACCTTTTTGAACTCCAAAAATCCAAGCCCCTATTTAATCTATCATACCCCAAAAAACAATGATCCTCTTTTTGAATGTATGCAGCTCTCGCTTTCCGCAACGTGCGACGCATTCGAATTGTGCGGCAGTTAAACCCGAATGTTACCTTTTGCAATAAGCAAATTCTTGTCATTGCTGACAAATAAAAATGGATCCAGTTCACTTTCTTAGATAGCAACTCTGAAGAAAGCTTCTGAATGTTTGATTCCAACAGCATGGTGCTTGTTTCAAACCATATACAACTATATTGAATGTTTCATAAAAGTCAATTTTGTGTTCTTGCAAATATCTTTTTACAACTAATTATGCTTTATAACAATCAATATTTCCATTAGCTTTCATTTTTCTACAAATACCCAGTGATTATCAATAGATTTTCTTCCTTATGGTAAACTAACCACTTCTAAGTTTTATTCTCTTCTAATGATTTCAAATTTTCTTTCATTGTGTTTCTTCAGTGATGAGAATCATTATATGATATAATTTGTTTGAAAGTCGATGGTTCCTATTCCAATGTTAACATAACAATTATCAAATCTTATTAATGTTTGATTAATATTCATCTTCCATGACTGTGATGGTAAATACAAAGATAACTCACCAGCTATAACTATAATGATCTTTCCTTTATTACTATCATGGCATATGTTACTAGACTACTGCTTTTACTTATTTCACTATTTCAAAAATTATCTAGCACTAATATCAGTTAAGAAATATTTTATCATTCCTAAATTTCAACAAAAATATTTAATAAAGTTTAAACAATAAAAATCAGAACCAAAACATGCAATAGAAATTTTCTGCAACTGACGAATGCACACATGATCATCAGAAGTGCAAATTAAACAATTTACTTCCCCTGTGAAATTATTAATTTATGATTTAGCATTAAATATTTTTATTTATTAAAAGTTTCCTATAAATATAAAAATTTTTAATTTATATTCAAATCATTGGGCACTGCAATTTTTTACAATTTTTTGGATATGAATAAAAAACAACATAATACAATTAAAAAAAGCTATACAGAACAGACTGAATTTCAAAGTTTTTTATTGCACAATATAATAATGTACTGCATCATTATATGCGACATATGTACTTATTTTTGTTACATTGATAATCCAAATCACAAATTAATAAACATAAAAACAATACAGTATCTGCATTCTATTGAAAAGCTAATAAAGAACTATGCAAGAAGCCAATATAGATGAAAATGACAATGACTTTGAAAGATTTATGATGATGATGATCAAATTCTCAATTGCATATAAGCAGATTAGATAATATACTAAATTAATATTTTGAATAAAGTTCATCATCATTTTTAGTATTTTTAGACTAAAAAATCTTTTAATAAATGTGTAAAATATAACAATTATACTTATAACAACATTATACTTTCTTATTACTGTTTCCATATAAAATATTTTTAAGTTCATATGTTTGGATGAACTTTGCTAAAAGTGGCTGATATCTCCAAAGCAGAACTTTCGTTTTCTCTAAGTTATAATTATTTACTTAATGCTATTTTGCACTACATGCATTTTTTCTGATGTGACATTGTATTATAGAGCAGGGGTGTCAAACTGGCGACCCGCGGGCTGAATGCGGCCCTCGATGTGATTTTTTGTGGCCCCTAATGCTCTTAACTAAAATGAAAATGAGAACAATATTTTATGAGATAATAGGAAATAACTCTAGCTTTGTAACTATGTCATAAACTATTATACACTAGTTTGATTTTAATGAAATGTAATTGCACGAGATTTTTGGATTGGCCTTATCGACGTATATGTACAGATGACAGTGGTCTTTCAGAACAGTGACACAAACTAAGTGCATTCCTGCAAACACTACATTGTTTTGTGCGAAATTTATATAGGTTAAAAAAAAAAACCATAAATGAGAACCTATATTTTTTTGGATAGACAAATACAATAATCAAGTTCCAAAAAATCCCTCTTTGAAGGAGGTGTATGAAGGACGTTCTAATAGGCTTGTTAAAGATTTGTTTGTTGTGTTTTTAACTTATTTAAAAAATGTAAATAATTATGGATATTCTGAAAATGGAAATGGAAAGCTTTTGTTTCTGTACAGAAAATGTGCCTTTTAACACTTAATAGTAAATTAAAGATTGATAGTGAGGAATTAAATTAAAAACATGTATCATTAAAAGCAATTATGTAGTAATTATATACTTTTGTAATATGTTCATTTGATTACACAATATTTTTAATTATCTTTATCTTTATTTCTGAATCCTTATGCTAAAATTTGTAAGATTATCGCAGGCCACATCACATTTTAAAAAATTTTAAATATGGTGTGGCCCACCACAATCTTACAGGCTCATTAAATGGCCCTTGAATTAAAATGAGTTTTACACGCCTGATCTATATCAATATTAAAAAAGAATTGCATCAATTAATACAGTTCCAGACTTAAGCATATCAAGCAGTGAGAAATAATTAAATTTATTGTAAAAACAATCAATCCACCACAATCTTACAGGCTCATTAAATGGCCCTTGAATTAAAATGAGTTTGACACGCCTATTATGGAGGATACACTTTACTTTTATTTTTTTTTCACTTATGGTATCATATATACAGATATTCCCCAACTTAAATAATTGCGACCAAAATTTTTTACATAACCTGAATACTGCCTGTCTTTACCTTTATGCAGAAAAACTACAGTTTTTAGAAATGCTTGAAGGTGTTCACAAAAGTTCACTAACACATTTGATGACAGCCACCAAACTACTAATTTGGTGGCTGTCATCAAGTGTGTTAGTGAACTTTTGTTATGTGCTTAAGTCTGGAACTGTATTAAACAGAATAAAGCAGTTTGTCAGTGTATCTTTATGCATCAATTAATTTTTTTATTTTACCCATCATTTTTGATGGGCATATTTACTAGTAAATAATAATAATGGTTTATAAATTTTTATATGTTTGAAGTAATTTTAAATAAGAAATAATAATAGTTAAACAATACTTACTTTAAAGTTGTTGATGATGATATACTATCCCTATTAAGTCTTTTGTCTGAATCAGAGAAATTGTAATAGTAGTTTGTTCCATTATTATTATTATTGTTATTATTACTACTACTTCCATTTGTAGTGCCATTTGAATGTAGTGGACTTACAGTTCCTGAAAGACTACCACCATTTTCTCCTTCTTGACTCTTTTTGAAACGTTTATGTTCACAATAATTACGAAACTGATTCTGAATAAGTTGAGCTGCTTTAGTCATCTGCTTGTAATACATATACTTAAAAAAAGAAAAATATTTTTTTTTAATTTGATAAAAGAACCTAAACAATTCAACACACAATTTAACACAGTATTTAATACCTGCTTATATCTTCGATAATAACTTTGAATTAAAATTGCAGCAGCTCTCTCTTTTTCATCTTCTTCTTGCTGTTTTTGTCCTTTATATGAACGATATGCTTTTTGTATAATTTTAGCTGCTTCATATAATTCACGCTGTTCTTGATCTGTCAATTTAAATAAAAGTTTTATTTTTCAAAAAATATCATTTAAATAAAAAACAAAACATAGTTATAATTAAATAAGAATAAAATTGATTACTATGATTGTATCTTTGGTAACTGAGCCATCTCACTGGATCATAATGGCCATGTGATTGCTTGCACGTAACCCCAATGATTAATGGAAAGATATCAAGTACTGTGCTGTACACATGGCTGCATATTATTTTGTTAAACTATTGAACTTCAAATTTCATATTAAAAGGTTTTTAAATTTTTCTCTAATTTTCACTTGATTATAGCTTACATTACCTTATTTAGCTGTAATATGCTTAAGTTAAACTTTGATTAGGCTTAGTGACCATGTAGTGTGTGTATTAGAGATATCTAATCTACACACACACACACACACACACACACACACACACACTTAAATATATCCATATTACGTGTGTATTAGAGATATCTAATCTACACACACACACACACACACACACACACACACACACACACAGTTAAATATATCCATATTATATTTTAAAAGGGCTGAAAAGGTGTATAAGTTTGTATTGTGCATCTTAACTAAAAAATGAAAAAATTGATGCACAAATTATAAAAGGTTGGCCACCCCTGCTTTAAAGGGTCTTTGTCATTTCTTACCAAATTAAATATAGTCAGTGCTCTTCTAGTGGCAATCTTCTTATTGCATTTCTTCGCTGTTTTGTTTATAAAATTAAATTTTTTTGAATTATATGGCATGGGTAAGTATCCTTCAGTTTGAGACAGGTGCATCATGCTGATTTGTCTGTGTGTTGGTAGGCTTCTTTTTACTGAGCTCAGGATGCTCTACAAGAAGGATCTCTTGTAACCATGATTAATTCCTACTGAAATAATGTATTCCAATTCATTCTGAAGGTCATGTGGATCTGTGCAATATGTTAATGCTCTTCTGTAAAATATCTAAAAGCGGCTTTTTTTTGTGGGAGATCAGATCCTGAGATCAGTTAGGAATTAAGACTGGTTCATATGACAGTTTCCTATACACTCTCATCTGGAATTGCTGATTGTTAACAGTTATTAATATGTCTAAAAAATAAATACTGTTCTGGCTTTGTTGCTCTTGTCTTAAAGAAAGCCCTTATGCTTCTATTGTGAAAGTATTGCAAACTCATATAGCTTAATATTATCTTTCCACAAATCTGATGTAAAATTTCTGCCAGTGGACTTGCCATCCTTCTGTTGTTACTCCTACTGTTCATTGGTATACTTTACTCTTGAAGGCATAATAAGAATTTTAGCAAATTAAGTGTGCTATATCCCTTAATAAATTGGCTATACTATTTGCCTGTGGTACATTTTCCATCGAAAACCTGTAAAAGGCTAGATATGATATGTAGATTCTAAACAGAGGGAGAGGTAAAGGTTGTCAAAATCAAAAGTCATAAGCCAGTCACCAACTTCCAGATTTATATTACGCAGTCCCTTAAGTACTGAAGAGACTATCAAGATTGATCTGTCAGATTCTGTTAGTAATGCATTGCACCATTTTGCCAGAATTTTTTCTAAATTATATGTAGACGATGACTTTTTTCTACAATTTGCATTGACAAGAGCAGGTCCTTATGGGTTTTAATATAGGCAAAAAGCCTAGGACATGTTGGCGCATCCACTTTCTTGTACTTCCAACAATGTGGGAACAATTTATGCTCAGTAAGCTTGTTCACTTTAGCCATTAACCTAGATGTTGGGTCTTTGGTTAATTCTTTGGCATTAGTATGGCAGATGTAAGTTTGAAAAAATGCATCATAAGTTTCCCTACTAAGGAGTACCATTTTCTTGGTCTTATTGTGTAATTGTTGCTATCCAGCCAGGCTAAAGTTCTCATAAGGATGTGGGCATCTTGTGCCATATTTACTTCATACTTATTGTTCCTTCTACTAGCTTTTTTGGTTGAGATAGAGAAGGAAAGACCGAGATGGTCATATCTCAACCAAAAAAGCTAGTAGAAGGAACAATAAGTATGAAGTAAATATGGCACAAGATGCCCACATCCTTATGAGAACTTTAGCCTGGCTGGATAGCAACAATTACACAATAAGACCAAGAAAATGGTACTCCTTAGTAGGGAAACTTATGATGCATTTTTTCAAACTTACATCTGCCATACTAATGCCAAAGAATTAACCAAAGACCCAACATCTAGGTTAATGGCTAAAGTGAACAAGCTTACTGAGCATAAATTGTTCCCACATTGTTGGAAGTACAAGAAAGTGGATGCGCCAACATGTCCTAGGCTTTTTGCCTATATTAAAACCCATAAGGACCTGCTCTTGTCAATGCAAATTGTAGAAAAAAGTCATCGTCTACATATAATTTAGAAAAAATTCTGGCAAAATGGTGCAATGCATTACTAACAGAATCTGACAGATCAATCTTGATAGTCTCTTCAGTACTTAAGGGACTGCGTAATATAAATCTGGAAGTTGGTGACTGGCTTATGACTTTTGATTTTGACAACCTTTACCTCTCCCTCTGTTTAGAATCTACATATCATATCTAGCCTTTTACAGGTTTTCGATGGAAAATGTACCACAGGCAAATAGTATAGTCAATTTATTAAGGGATATAGCACACTTAATTTGCTAAAATTCTTATTATGCCTTCAAGAGTAAAGTATACCAATGAACAGTAGGAGTAACAACAGAAGGATGGCAAGTCCACTGGCAGAAATTTTACATCAGATTTGTGGAAAGATAATATTAAGCTATATGAGTTTGCAATACTTTCACAATAGAAGCATAAGGGCTTTCTTTAAGACAAGAGCAACAAAGCCAGAACAGTATTTATTTTTTAGACATATTAATAACTGTTAACAATCAGCAATTACAGATGAGAGTGTATAGGAAACTGTCATATGAACCAGTCTTAATTCCTAACTGGTCTCAGGATCCGATCTCCTACAAAAAAAGCCGCTTTTAGATATTTTACAGAAGAGCATTAACATACTGCACAGATCCACATGACCTTCAAAATGAATTGGAATACTTCATAAATAAACTTCCACTTATATAACTAGTATATTTATAAATAAGCTTTATTCAAAGTGGAAAAAGATAATTTTATTATAGAAGTACTTTCAGCTTCAAGAAATCATCATCAGCTTTAAAAAAAAAAAAAACAATTAGAATACAACGTTTTGGAATGCAATGTGTGGAATGTTATTTAAAGAATTTTTTAAATTAATAAAAAGAATTATAAACGAATGTTAAGATTACACAATGAAAACGAATAAAGGGATTATTTAAGTAAATTATATAAAAATAAAATAATAAAATGGTTAAAACAAAACTATTAAATTAAACTATGAATAGAATTAAAAAATTTACATAAAAAACATATGAGGGTAAAATAAACCACAGTGAGGGTATAATAACTGGTCGGTTGTCATTTATAACATACGTCATATTACTATAATGTTCAATGACAATGGTTTCTGCCATTTTTATATCTTCCGCTTTAGTTATCTGTCTGACGACACTTACTCTTGATCCCATTGGACATTGACATCATACTGGTAGCAATGTTTAACGAGTGCAGTGTTGAAGCTCGCTTTTCTTATATTATTTTGATGGTGTCTCAATCAGGTATTTAGAGATCTCATAGTGCTACAGATAATTCGTCTGTCAAGATCATTGTTGTAGATGGGAATGATATATACCCTGGCTTGTTGTAGCAGTGTTGCTGGTGGTTTGATGTTCTTTAAATTGTGGAAGGTGGTATGGAGTCGACTATAAGTTACAAAATTTATTATCCTTTGCTAAGGCTTTGCTCACAGGCACGATGGCTTTATAGTATTGTACGTGATGTAAGTACTCTTTGTTTTGTTGTTGTGACATCACGGGGGTGGAGAAGTTATGCCGATATTTGTCAATATATCTGTTAATATTTTTAATGAAAGTTGGATCATAGCCATGCATTATAGCCTGATCAACTATGATGTCATATTGAACTTGCTTAGCTGAATGGTCTGAGCAATGTGTATGTAGCCTTTGCAATAGGTAGCGGAATGCTGCTCCTTTATACTTATAAGGATCGAATGACCACCTGGGAATGAAGGTTGGCGTGTATGTCTCTTTTTTTATAGAATTGGAATACATTATTTCAGTAGTAATTAATCATGGTTATAAGAGATCCTTCTTGTAGAGCATCCTGAGCTCAGTAAAAAGAAACCTAACCAACACACAGACAAATCAGCATGATGCAGCTGACCACCTGTCTCAAACCGAAAGATACTTACCTTTGCCATATAATTTGAAAAAATTTAATTTTATAAGCAAAACAGTGAAGAAACATAATAAGAAGATTGCCACTAGAAGAGCGCTGACTATATTTAATTTGGTAAGAAATGACAAAGACCCTTTAAAAGATGTGCAGAGGAGCAGTGTCTATAAAATACTGGTAGAAAATGCCAGGATAAAACAGAAGTCTGCATATATAGGTGTAACAAAACAAACACTAACACAAAGAATAAAGGAATATAAAAGATATATATCTAAAGGTAAATTAACAACAGCTTTGTCAGTTGAGAAATACTCTGATGATTTACAAATAAGCTGAGACCAAACAAGAATTATTAGGCGGCTGAATACACCAAACCAAGCTATAACTTCAGAAACACTAGAAATCATTACAAGACAGAGGATAGAGAACATTCTAAAAGAAAAGCCCACCCAGCAGCTTTCCCCAGCATGGTTGCATGCCATCGAAAATCCTACTGAAATGCTGTTGCCTGCTCCGCACTAATTTTAGTTCTGATTTCCTGGCCATGTTTTTTCTAATTATTCATATCAATTTTAATCTGTATTTATTTTAATAGTTAATTTAATTTTTAGTTATATTTATTTCGTAACCATTGCAACATAGTAAAATACTTTTTAGTTTGTTTTATTTTCCATTATGACATTCTGTTCTATATTTTTTTGTAACCTGATAAGGGCTATATGCCAGAAACGTTTAGTAAATTGTTCTACACTGCAAAAAGTGCTTACTTTATAGATGTTTAACTTCTTTGATTAGCATAAACAGTATAAGGTTTATTATGGATTAAAACCTCTTTCAATAAAAGTAATATATCAATGGAATATTACACAATATTCACTTTTTAAAAAGGTAAAAGGAACAATTCTAAAATCAATGGAATAACTGTTTGTGGGATTGCCGTCTGTTAAGTCAGGATGTTTCTGACACCAGATGTGATAGTTTGTCACGTTCACATCAGATGTGTATTTTTGGGAGATTTTTGGTCGAAAAGAATTTTAATGTGGGCTTTTGAATAAGTGCCACTCCGGGTCTGAAGTGTTGTAAGCTCCTCTGGAATGAACTCACATGTTTATGAATGTAACAATAATAGAAATTTATTATACTAAGAAAATAATATTAACAAAAAAGGATTTCTTTACAAAGATGATAAAAACTAGAGTTGGGATGATACAATACGATATATTGTGTATCGTTGATTTACTCGTCTCAATATTCTGATATTTTTCGATATTTTTTGGATGCTGATATATCGAACGATATGATATTTTACTTTATTGTTTCTATATGTATTTAAATCATTGGTTAAATATAACGGCTGATTTCGTTAAACAACTCTTGTATTAAAATTATTTTAATATAATATTTTAATGAAATTTTTTGATAATTATTAATCACCTTATTTGAAAAATCCCTAACTATGGATAAATCAACAGTGGTTGGGCGTGATATTTGAATTTGGTGAGTTGGCAACATTAGACCTACTCTTCTCTCCATTTTCGTTATCAATTTCCTTCGTAGTAGTTTGACCATGTCTCATTCTGCTAACTCTGTATGGAACCATTTTGAAAAAAATCAAAAGTAAAAAAATATTGCTGAGTGCAAATATTGCAGAAAACAGGTGAAAACAAGTGGAAACACTACAAATTTATCCATCCATTTAAAAAGATATCATAAAAAAGCATTTCATCAAACTGACAGCACGTATTCAAAATGTAGTGAAGAACAAGAACACAATGGTAATTTAACATTTACTTTATTATTTACCTGAATATAACAATTATTACTTTTAGCCAATCTTCTTTTTAAAGTTAAAAGTTGAATCTTCTTATAAAAGGTGAAATTTTTCAGTTATTTTTGAAATTATTTCCTAGTTTTAGTAAGTTACTTTTTAGTTCTTTTATTTGAAAAAAGGTTTTATATTCAGGTAAAAAGTAATGTTTTTTTAATAATTCTTTATAACGTTTATGCTAACATACATTTAATAAAAGCATCAGTTATGATGATTTCAGATCACGAAGTTTCAACTGCAGATTCTGGGGAGGATAGACCTTCTTCTGTGTCGATTAGTTTAGGTAGTGATGCTTCTGTATCACAGGCTCAGTCCATTAGTTCCAGCCATTATCAAGGAACCATAATTAATTCATTCAATCAAATATCTTCATTGAGAGGTTAGTGGGCTACATAACAGAAATCAATAAACAAATTCGGTGACAAAATATTACTGATTTTTTTTAATTATTTTATAGAAGGTGGCTTAAAGTATTCTGTCATTACAACTCAACTGATTAAATTTGTCATCCAACAAAATTTGCCCCTTAAAATTGTAGAAGATAATGCATTTAAGGATTTTGTTTGTGCATTTTCAGGATCATATAAAATGTCAGATCAAAAAAATTTAAGATCCATGATTGAGAGTACTTCGGAAGATGTTAAAAGAAGAATCATAACAAATTTGAAGCAAGCTGAAATGTTAGCCTTAACCACTGACATATGGACTGATACGATAAATATGTGAGGCTATTTAGGATTAACTGCACATTATTTGTACAGTGAAAAAATAGTTTCATTGATGTTTGGGGTTTTCGAGTTGAGTAACTCACACACATCAGATTACATACAATGTAATGTTGAGGCAATTTTGAATGATTGGGAAATTGCCAAAGATAAAGTGAGTGCAGTTGTGACTGACAATGGTGCAAACTTGGTAAAGTGTTGTGTAGAAATGTTTGGTGAAAGGCAGCACGTGAAATGTTTTGCTCATACTTTAAATCTTGTTCCCCACAAACTGTACAAACTACACTCGGACTTGGCAATCTTATCACAAAGGTGAAAAATATTGTATCATACTTCAAGCATAGTGTGAAAGTGTCTGATGAGCTTAAAAAGCAAGGCAACAACATTAAAAAGCTGAAACAAGATGTTTCCACGAGATGGTCAAGTACTTATGCAATGTTGGAGCATTTTTTAGATTTATATATACCAATTGGCCAAACATTACTCAAATTTCGAAATGCTCCAGAAATGGTTTCAGTAAGTGAAAAAGAAATTTTGCAAAAAATCAAAAGAAATTTTAAGGCCCATAATGGAAGTAAGTAATTACAAACAAAATAAACAAACAAAAAAATTATTGATTATATAATTTTGTTCATTTCAGGTGACTAAGGATATTAGTGGACAGAATTACGTGACAAGCAGTCTAGTCATTCCAATGGTGAAATGTATGATTGTCACCGTCAGTGAATCAATGGACAAACTCAAAATGAAAATTGGAAAAGAATTTGCTAAGCAAGTATTGACAAAATTTGGAAAAACGATTTGGATCAATAGAATATGTACGATTTTTAATATACTATTATTTACTTATTGTATACATTAAATATACTGTATGTAATGTTATGCTAATTAGAAAAATTATTCAATAGAATAACATATTAGCTATTGCTGTACTACTGGATCCTCAGTTCAAAAGATTACATTTCACAAACCCAACAGCCTGCGCCAGGGCTTTTGATGAAATCAAGACTCAGTTGAAATTGATCATCAATAAGCCCAAGTCCCAAGCCCCAACACCTCAGGAGACAAGTCAACAGTTGCCTGAAGGGAACAAAATTCCCAGCTACTGGGATTATCACAACAGATTGATTGAAAAATTAACAGCAAACAAGAAACAATTGAAGGGATGAATACTGAACTATGCCACTACTTGGATCAGGCAATATTAGATCGCCATGAAGATCCAATAAAATATTAGATAAGTGCAAATTTTTGCTATCCAAATTTATCGAAGATTGCACTGAAGTATTTGATTATATCAGCCGTATCAGTGCCTGCTGAACGTTTGTTTAGTAAGGCAGGTGCACTGGTATGTTCAAAACAAAGCAAATTGAAGCCTGAATTAATTTCAAAAATTTTGATGCTGAAATCAGCAATAGAATCAAATTTCTGGTGATTTTTAATTATTTCTGGCAAATAAATGAGTTTAAAAGAAATTGAAATCAGCAATAGAATCAAATTTCTGGTGATTTTTAATTATTTCTGGCAAATAAATGAGTTAAAAAGAAATTGTTTGCTTTTCCCCCTAAATATCATATCGCGATATTTACAATATTATCCCAAAATATCGCAATATCAAATAACGTATGAAAATCTGTATCGGAATATCGCCGATACGATATTTTATTCTGTATCACACATCTCTAATAAAAAACAACAATAATTATATATATTAGGAAAAGAAAAGCAACACTGTCTTGGCACAACCAATGAATTCAAATTTTATCGAGAAATTTCTATAGAAAAAGGGAGGGATTTTATAGTGGACCCACAAACATACCTTGAGAGAGACTTTTCTTCTAATTTTTTCTGTTCTTGAAATTTAACTTTAGATAGTCCAAAAGTGGAAGTGATAGCAACATAAGTATTCCAGAAGTAGGTGAGAGTGAACAAGTGGGAGAAAAAGCTCTGCTAATTCAGTTGTCTCTCCCTGGGTTTTTCTCTTGGTCTACCTAATCACATCAGTGGAGAGAGAGAGAGGTTCAAATTCATTTTTGACCTTATTTTGTCAAGTTGTACCTCCTCTCTTCCACTGGGATTGGCTGGTGGACCCTACTGACAAGATATTTTATATTACTATTTTTCCCAGATTCCTTAGACCTAGACCTTGCAACTGTCTGTAATTCAATCATCATTCTCTCTCTCAAGGCATTATGGGTTTGTTTGACAAGTTCTAACATTCTTTTCTCTCCCCCTAACTTAAAGGATTGTTTAAAGTTGTTTTTCTCAATCAAATTCGTTAGTTTTATACTTAAAACTTAATTATTAAATTTAACAAGTCTTTAAAAAAATTAATATTGATAAATTGCCACTGAAAAAAAAATTAAAGGTAATTGACATTATAAAATAAATTCAAGTTACATAAGTATTTATTGTTATATAATATTGGATAATAATTTTCTTAATCTAACCATTATAATATTAATAAAAAGTTGCACAGGATAATTAAAAACTAGATAATAACTGAAGAATTTAAACAGTTCTACGAAAGTTGATGGTCATCCAGTAATTGGATCTTCAGTTTAGTTCATCTGCAGTCAGAGTACTGGCTGTATAAACACGTGTACATTTATTACCATAGATACTTATTTAACAGATTGATTTCTTAAACTTGTAGAAATAAAGTGAACTGTAGGAAAATTTACTTGGTCAGGGCTTCACATGTTTTCTAATAGACATGAGTAATTATAATTATAATGTAGACGTATGTCTTCACTTTGACTTTCAGAGCACTGGGCAGAAATCACATTGCGTAACACCAGCCTTCGGCCATCGCAATGCTTTGTTTTAATTAGACAGTCGGATTCCACCAGTCCGTGCAAGTTCTGAGTCGGCTGTTAGTTGCCTGCCGAAACGGACATATATTTGTCTTACAACAAAGTACTTTAGCTTGATAGAATTTAGTAATTTTTTTTGTTAAATGAGTATCATCTCAAATTTACAAATAGAAAATTTTAAAATTAAATGTTTTGTTTAAAATAAAAATAAGCAAATTTATGATGTTATAATAGAAATACCATCTGACAGATTTATATTGCAATTAATATTTATCATCTTATCACATAAACTAACTTTTAATTTATGGAAATTTAAAAATCTTGGAACTGAATATGATGAATGGTTGATCTAGTAGTAATAAAATTATATGTAACATTAAATAAATAGTGCATCTATTGTGCATAAAATTATATTTACAAATTTGAAGATATAATATTTTTTTCATTATATTTTATAATCTAATCTTCTCTGTTAAATTATGCTTTTTGAATAAAAAATAAAAAAAGAAACTCCTTTTCTAAAACAGCTTTTAAGTGCTGTTTTGTTTGAGTTATTTATCTGAAAAGAAAAGGCAAAAACACAGATACAGCTATTCTTTTTTTATAAAAATAGTAGCGCAGATAAATAGTGCATAGTGAAATACTTTAGAATATCAGTCAGTATTTTCTCTATATATATATTAGATTTACATATACATTAAAATTATATCTTTTCTGATATTAGTTTGCTTTCTAATATAAAGACCAGGGCTGCCAAGAGAAATTTTCGGACCCATGACAAGTCTGTGGTCTGGGCTCCACTTAAAAAAGTACATCACTTTGATTTAATAAAAAAAGTCATATAAAACATTAAACATTTATTTAAAAAAGTGTACAATAAATTCAAAATTTGATACATTACATATCATACAAAATACAAACATTAAATAAAAAAAGAATTTTTTAATTTTTTATTGAAGGTTTTTAAATTTTTTGGACTCATCTGAGATGAGA